>CAJHNH020000385.1:180000-195000 GCA_905116865.2 Candidula unifasciata
CTATCTATCTATCTATCTATCTATCTATCTATCTATCTATCTATCTATCTATCTGTCTGTCTGTCTGTCTGTCTGTCTGTCTGTCTGTCTGTCTGTCTGTCTGTCTGTCTGTCTGTCTGTCTGTCTGTCTGTCTGTCTGTCTGTCTGTCTGTCTGTCTGTCTGTCTGTCTGTCTGTCTGTCTGTCTGTCTGTCTGTCTGTCTGTCTGTCTGTCTGTCTGTCTGTCTGTCTGTCTGTCTGTCTGTCTGTCTGTCTGTCTGTCTGTCTGTCTGTCTGTCTGTCTGTCTGTCTGTCTGTCTGTCTGTCTGTCTGTCTGTCTGTCTGTCTGTCTGTCTGTCTGTCTGTCTGTCTGTCTGTCTGTCTGTCTGTCTGTCTGTCTGTCTGTCTGTCTGTCTGTCTGGCTGGCTGGCTGGCTGGCTGGCTAGCTGTCTGTCTGTCTGTCTATTTGTCTGCTCTGTAAGACCACAGCAACTATTTCTGTTGTCTGGAAATCATTTTAAAAATATTTCAGACCATTAAAACTATTTTGTACGTCTGGTAATTTTTTTTTTTTTTTTTTTTTTACATAAAAAAAAAAAAAAAAAAAAAAACATTCCCCATGCTGAAGAAATATGTTCATTGTTTGGTTACTAAATAAAGTCTTTGCTGATTTCTTTGAATCATATTTAGGTTTCTTTCAGTATCCTTGATGTCTTGTCATTATGTTCATATTTCAGACCACTAAGAAAGCAGCACCGAATTCGACTCCACATCAATTTCTTCGTAGCCCTAATGTTTTTCAACATTTTGACCATCTTATGGGAAGTGCTTGTTGCGCATAATAGACTGGTCACACTGGGTTCCACAGACTCCAGCGTCCCTCTTCTTTTTCAAAATGGAGTAAGTTCTTGTGTCTCTGTGTAATACTTTTATAAGTATGTGTTATGAATTCTTCATGACCGCTGAATGTACCATGGATACTGATATGAGATGGTAATTTGGGAACATTATTGCCCATAAAGCTCCTGGTTGTGGAGGACAGAAACATAATTCGTTGTTGTTAACTTAGTCTCAGAGGCTGAGTATCTGCTGGAATAAGCGGATTACTCGGTGATGTCATCTGCTGTTAAAAATAGCATCACTGGGCAGGGTACTTACTTACATAGTTAACAATAGCATCAAAGGGCAGGGTACTCACTTACATAGTTAACAATAGCATCACAGGGCAGGATACTCACTTACCCAGGCATTCTAATTAAAGGTAGAGATCCTCAGTCATGTTGACGTGGAAATCAAGGAGAGACTACCACATTATATATCCTAGAAACTCAACATGGAAGCCGAAAAAAGTTGGTAGCTTGGAAAAGACGTTGATGGAGGGTGCAGTTTGTGGAAGGCGAGGCAAGGGTCGACCACTGTAAAGATGGATACAGGGCATTGAAAATGCATTGGCATTGAAAGCACATGGGGCTGGAGAGCTAGCTAGGGCAGTTGGGTTGTTCGGACCAAACATTTCTTCGGTATAGTGTACTGTTACCACCCAGTGACGTGCTACTGCGACTGATTGGGGCAATTATATCAAACAATAATGTAACTTCCAACAAGTAGGGTTAAAAGTTAGTTGCGTATCCTTTTTACGGGACTTCATAGAAACAAACCCAGCATTTTTTTGGCTGTTGTTCTTTTTATAGGCAAAAGTTACATTCTATTGTTTGCCATTGTCTCTCTATATTCCAAACCAATGCAAATTATAATTCGTCTCCTCGTGGGATGCAATTGTTTGTTATTTTGACGCCACACCCTGGCTTTTGTCGGAGGCCCTGAATATAGCCGAGGCATAGATGTAGCCCAGCCATAGATAATGGCCTAACGGTTGAAAGGGGTCTCTGGGACCTCTCCACGGGTGATCCTCATCCGCATGGTGGCAGTTTGTGACACCAGGTGCTTATCGCTTGTGTAATGTGTTGGAGGGGTACAATTACCAACCAACCAACCAACCATACATACACACATACATACATTACAAATATACATACAAACATACATACATACATACATACATACATACATACATACATACATACATACATACATACATACATACATACATACATACATACATACATACATACATACATACATACATACATACATACATACATACATACATACATACATACATACATACATACATACATACATACATACATACATACATACATACATACATACATACATACATACATACATACATACATACATACATACATACATACATACATACATACATACATACATACATACATACATACATACATACATACATACATACATACACACGCACACACATACATACATACATACATACATACAGACACACAAACACACACACACACACTCATACATACATACATACATACATACATACATACATACATACATACATACATACATACATACATACATACATACATACATACATACATACATACATACATACATACATACATACATACATACATACATACATACATACATACATACATACATACATACATACATACATACATACATACATACATACATACATACATACATACATACATACATACATACATACATACATACATACATACATACATACACACACACACACACACACATATATACATACATACACACACACACACGGACAGACAGACAGACAGACAGACAGACAGACAGACAGACAGACAGACAGACAGACAGACAGACAGACAGACAGACAGACATGCATGCATGCATACATACGATGGTTTTGCACGGACTGCAGTCAGGAGATTTATCTATGGGATTAGAAGGCTTGCAACAAGCATTTTATGTCTAGATTGCAAGTATTTTGGACTTTCCGAGTGCAATAAATAATTATGAGCTATAAAATCAGCTATCTCCGTCGAGGTCTGGTATTGGCTAGCATAGTTGCATGCCGGTTTCTGTGGTCTTATCCTCGAATTCCCACAGAGACATGGCTGATATTTTTCACCTTGTCTCCCAGACTAATCTAGCATAAAATTGGTGCATCAGATTTACGAATTCACTGAACACAAAGGAAAGTTATTTACGTAAATCGCCCGTATAGGGGCTGGTGTCTGGATTATTTTTCTTGGTATTGTGCTGCTCGCTGATAAAGGCCCAAATTTTCCAAATCATGTGAATGCCACCCCAACCCCCCCCCCCTTTTTCCTCCCCCATCCCCACTTTTTGATCAGTATTCCGGTCATTGTTTTCTCTTCAGTGAGTTCATTTATACCTACCATCTTGACAGTAGTCACTTATATGTTCATCGCAGTGGGTCCAGTCTTGCAATGTTCTGGGAAACAAATGCGGCCTACAAAATATTGATGATGCCACTCCCTATCTAACTATATAGGGCTAGCACAATATACGCACTATACTTCAAGACACAGAAAAGAATCATTACGTGGCTTTTCTGCAATCCATGCAACCTTAAGGAGATAAACAGTTCTGAACATCTGACGAATGTATTTAACGGTTCTATTACAGTAAACAAAATATGCCATTACGGCCTGTATTTTACCACTTTTATGGTGCAGGCAGGTGTGAAAAAGGGGGAGGGAGGCACTTTGAGTTTAAGCTAAAGGATCGAGTGCCGCGTTAGTAGACTATCAGCACGTACTGTGCAGGTCAGGACTGTATTTGTTTCCGAAAGAAGAACACAAAACTAGACCGTACCGAGAATTTTAACCAAGGTCTACCGCTTGAGGAAGCAGAGATTTCAACATCGTTAACACAAATATAGGAGCGGCTTGCTGAACAGTTAGAACGCCAGGCTCTCTAAAGCGGGAAACCTGGGTTAAAATTCTCGGTACGTTACAAGCTAGCTAGGTGTGGTCACGTTTTAAGACATCATTCGATTGCAAAGACTGTACTTCAAAGAACATTAGGTGGTTGTCAGAGAAGAGCAGGGCAAAGAAAAACTGGAACATCGAAAAAGAATAGGACTAAGTTATCATTCACTTATTCATCAAGCAGAAGACTTAGAAACATGGCGGGTTTTCTGTGCTAGTGCATTTTTCGAAACACCCCCATACACCAGCACTTAATCATCTCGATGACTGATAATTGACTGAGGTTACTCACGCAGCTAGTGAAACTAGAGCGCATACAGAATGACGCTATGTGGGTGATCCTGGGATGTACATGAGACACCTCTCTGTTTGCATGCGATACATCCTTGCATTGCCGAGTATTCAGATCGGCTTAATGTGCTGCGTCGGCTCTGTGGCTAAGTCGATGCGAACACTTCGCTTCGTAATGCCGGGATGCCAGGTTCGATCCCAGCTGCGGGCAATGCGTCTTGCGTTGGTTTCGACAGTGGTATCAAAAAAGCCGACCGTCCAGCAGGAATGGCAAACTACTGGACGTAAATTTGCCTAGAGAAACCACACAACAGCCAGGGGCTGTTAGGGTTGGTTCTGCAACGTCCTCTAGAGGATACGCAACAACCTTTTAAATGTGCTGCAGGCTGGCTAAGTCATACCACAGAGTAGCTGCAGAGAAATCACACCCTCTGTATGAAGCTTAGGCTGCAGGTAAGGGTCAGAGGCTGAAAAAGGGAACATCGTGCATCGGACACAATAAGACAAGCATGCATACTGGAGAACATCGCACGAGGAGAGGAGTGGGTCAGAATCCCACAGGAGAAGTCTGACCTGTGTAGCGTTATGATCACACTGGAACGGGAGTGCAGAGTGTGACCAATGGGTGCAACCGGGGTAGAATTCCAATAGCTGATTCATGTCAATTTTTGTCTAGATGATCTCATTATCTATACGGATGATTCTGTGTTGAGAGGGAAGAGAAGCGCCTTGGGATTCGCAACGAAAGCCAAACGAAAATCTTTAGTGCAGGTCAGCCTACTATACGATACCACAAAAATTACACAAGAATGGAGTTCAAGGCGGTAACTATAGCTTTCCGGTGGTTACAGAACAACAAGATGCATACACATATCGTAAGTGTTACAGACTCTGGATACACGCTGAGAAAGGTGAAAGGTGAAGACCGGGATGCTTCGAGCAGAGTGGTAAGCTTCACTGGGAAGATCACTGCTAGTGAGCATATTTTGGATCTTTTCTGCTGGCTACGCCCGCGTTATGAGGAATGAACAGGCAGACAGATTAGTTAGTGCCTGAATGATGAATTGATACATGACAATACAGATGTGATCAGGTCCCTTTGGAAACAAGCAACAGAGTCAGAAGCGAAAGAAGATTAATATGGCGTGGAGAAAATGAGACACCTGGGTGTAACCAGAGGCCAGCTCACTACACTCAGAGGAATGGCAGGACGGACATATAACCGGATTGTGACCGGTACCATTAGTATTGTAACTCTGCGCTGGCTGCCGCAGATGAGGAAGAAGCACGCATGGGAAGCACCGAGTGCTGTGATGTCAATTCTTGACTCAACTCAACCTTCAAGACCCTGACGGGTCAAGGGTTATGTTATGTTATAAACAAAGCCATGGATATATCTTTATTGTTTAGAGGACTTCTAAGATTCACTGACAACAAAACAGTTAATTACCCAATATAAAAAGGACCCTTTTTTCACGCCTTTAGGCACACTGGGCATATAGGGCTAGACCTATCTTTGTTTACCAATCAGCAATTAGTGGTTCATGTGGTCAATATCATACCGGCCGCCTTTACTTCAAGTGACGTTGCCCATTTAAGAATAGTAAATGTAGGGCTCCATCAGGACCTGAGCCCACAATCTTCGATGTAACCGCTGCCCCACTGCGGCTCCCACACAATATACAGTTTTAATACATAAAAACAATCTAAGACGTGTAAAAACAAATGCGTATCAATATTATATGCCCTTGTATGTTGCGTGAAATGTCAGTAAGTGAGCAGGCGATCGCATGTGTGTGTGTGTGTGTGTGTGTGCGTGCGTGCATTCATATGTGTGTGCGTGCCTGCGTGCGCGCTCGCTCGTGCTTGCGCGCGCTTCTGTAGGTACTCTATACATAAGACCGCACATTCTGACGCTGGTGGATACCAGGCTATGAACGAGTGGAGCTCTTGATTGTATACCGAAAAAAATAATCTTCATTTAACACACGAAATGCTGAGCACTGTATTGGCTGCATGCCGTCGTTGAGGTAAAAATTATGCACCTGTCAGCATTGACTGCCACTCAATGTTCGGGAAAACCAGAAACACACGAAGAAGCATGTAATAAATGTCGGGCCACAGCTTTTCTTTAATGAACGGGTTAGCAGACAGAGTGCATCTTGTATGTGTCATCAACAAAATTAAACAGCATTTTCCCATAAAGAACTTGAAATATACTGAAACAAACAATACATTGCGTTTTGATTCTGTCAAATTTATTGTTTAAATATATTTATATATATATATATATATATATATATATATATATATATATATATATATATATATATATATATATATATATATATATAAAAGCTAATGTCCATTTTCCACCCCTTTAGGCGTTTAGGAAATATAGGGATAGACCTGAATTTTTATAGGCCAATCTTCACTTGGTGGGTGATGTGGTAGGCACCATGCCGTCCACTTTTACTTCCCAGGACTGCATACGGTACCCACTTAAGGCTTGGTGTCAAGGTTATTTTTGAAAAAAAAAGTCCTACATCAGGACGCGAACTCACGACCTTCCCACATACAGGCGGGGGGTCTAGTCGCCAAGGCCACGGCGACTCTCATAAATTGTCTATAGCCAACTAAATATTACAAGCAGTACATTAGGCAATTCGGACGGCGTAATGCTGACCACATTACCCACCTAGTGCCTGTAGGTCTGTAAAAATGTGGGCGCTCTTTCCCATATGCCCGATACGCCTGAAAGGCGTGAAAAGGGATCTTACGTTAGGCAATTTATTCTTCTGTTTCCATTATTCCAAATTACATTTTAACACATTGTCGTCGTTTCGTGCCCTTCGTCACCCTTGCTAAGAGCAGTTAGGAGTAAATATGTACAAGTGTGTCTTGAGAGGCAATTCAGGAGAGATGGCAGTCGCTGGCACACTTACACGACATAAAACTGTGGCTATTAAATACACCATATTCAGGACTACGTGCAAACGGGCATGTCGAGTGACACAATGAACACCCAGGAGAGACAAGCACTGCAATTCTTTCTAAGAATTAGAAAGGTGCTTTCACGATTTATGTAACAGATATCCTTACCACATAACTACTGACTGATTCTAGGCCAGTGCACACGGCAGACACCGCACCAGGCGTTTACTGGTTTCAGCAGACATAATTTACGTTTCTGACCTCCCTGTGAGGAATCCTGTTCTTATGCTAATCAATTCTGCTCCAGTTCTTACTTTAAATCGTTCTTTTCCGTGATGCTATTATTTTAACTGTTCAGACCCAAACACTGATTACTCCAAGGAACCCATCTTAGAACCACGAGTTATTGTGTGATATTAAAGGGGTTAATGGAATGTTCAAAAGTGAAAATAAAAAGTCCCGCGGTCGAACATTTACTGTAAACAAGACATCTGAGGGGTGTCCGAATAGAACATAGTATTAGTAAGAATTGATACTGTAAGTTTTATTTCTTTCAACCCTAAGCACCCTATTTTATCATTGTCACCACTATATTTTATAATAAATATATATATATAATATCTATAACTAGCTGCTTTTATTATTTGTAGAGTGGCTGTAAGGTACTAGCCTTCATCCGGTTGTATTCGCGCAGTGCCACCTACGTGTGGATGTTTTGTGAAGGATTTTATCTTCATCGCCTCATCAGCAACGCATTCAGGCCACCGAAATCACTATTTTTCCTCTATCTCATTGGATGGGGTAAGTACAGCTGTCACCATCACATCTGTAACGTATGTAAACTTAAACTCATTTATTTACTTCTCTTTGTATAAACGCTGATACTGATGTTTTCATGTGATGAGGATTGGCGTTGTGAGTGGGTTAGGATATCCGGTTATCATAAACAATGAGTTCAGTTTGTAATTTAAGTAAAGGATCTTTTTATGCAAGTTACGCATGGACGAATGATGCCAGGCTCTTACTTTTATAGATCAGTCGACACTCGTTTGATGTCGTAGGCGACATCAGGAAGGCTACCTTTACTTCCAGGACATTTCCTGGTAACTATATTAGACAGTGTAGACCTGATGATACAATCATATTTGTAGAAAGGTTAACTATACTATCTATCAGGGTGAGAGCGGTTATAGTTACGCCACTATAATGAAGATATCAAGCGAGCAATGAATTATTTGCGAACAACGTAATGATATGAAACATTGATGCTAGAAGAATGCAGATAGACAACGAACACGTTTATTAAATACAACACAAACTATGAATGATAAGCTAAAAGAAGGGACTGAAAAGGACACGCATATCTAGAACCGAACGTAGCGACCAAACTCTCAGTCAGTGGAGTACTCATTTTAATCAAACCTGTGATTTGAAACCTTAAGAAACAAGACTTTAGAGCCTATAAACAGCCAAGGTGAAAATGAACACAGAAATCCATACTAGGAGAAGTATGGACATGCGGAGCTATATAAAATAAAAAGATGTCCAAGTCATGAAAAAAATATGCCTGGTTGTCTTAAACGATGACAAGGAGAAATTTCATTTTTAAAATTGATCCAGTATCTCAATGCCCTAAATAAGCCAAAGCAGGAGCGCCTACGTCAGATAACAAAGCATGTGATGATGTGATTCCTCTATAAGAATTGCAATAAACAGTGCTGCCTGCATATTGCGTGGCGACTGGAAATGCGAATTTTAGTCGCTGGCTAGTGTTTGTGATTGGTGAAGACTGTCATTACAGCACTCCGGACAGATCCACTGTGCTCTGATCAGCTCCTCAATACAAATGAGAAGTCTTGTGACCTTGGGGAAATGTTCATGTCTGACTGCTCTAGGATGCACCACCATGTCAACCAACTTAGTCAAGGATGCTGAGTCCTGCCTGTCTTGATCTTTTTGGGATATGCAATAATTTCATCATTCCTGTCCATGCCGGGTCAATCATAATAACAAGACTTGTCCGCCAGATAACTTTCAAACTATAGAACTTGCAAAAGGCAACAGCAATGATAGAAACATGACGATGGTGGCTAATCGCTGCATAACTGTATTTATTATATAACATATTTTGGTGGTTTTACTAATGCATATTTGTAGTGATTATAAGACTACATTTTGAATGATTTTATTTTATTGGATTCAAGAACTGACATCACAGCACTCGGGGCATTGCCATGAGTGCTCCACCCCCATTCTCAGCAGCCAGCGCAGAGTTCAAATACCGTGACAGTAGCAGTCTGATTATGTGTCCATTTTTCCTTTTCTCTGAGAGTCGAGTATCGACTAGATACCCTCGTAACTTCTCGCTGCATCACTCTTACCAGACTGTGATTACCAGTTTGCTTGTTGCAGATTGTACGCTTGCTACCATCAGGCCTTAAACACGGTTGCCTTACCATGTATCAATATTCCACCAAGTGGTGCAGAGCCAACTAATCTCTCATAGTTAATGATCATGCCACGACATGCCTGGAACTGAAGCTCAGTGGCTAGGCTGCTAACCCACCTGTTTAGTGTTAATTTTTTTTTTTTTTTAGTCTCTGACCAAGGAAATATTATCTGGACACCAATGCGTGTGAGAAGATCATACATCTTCTTACACGCATTGGTGTCCATGTAATATTTCTTTTATAGAGCAGATATCATGAACGATGTACGTACTACGTTAGTAAGTAATGACGAATTTCTGAAACGAACACTGTTCCGTAACATGGGAATATAGAGTTTTGAAGCATGTCTCTGCAGCCGCCAAAGACGATACAGAAGACACTATAACGAGAGCAATCAGTATAAGTACGTTAGAGTGGCTACTGCATTGGAGAACTGAGCATGATTGTTAATGCCCGATTTGCAGTGACCTAACATAAGACTAAAGTCCAGAAGTTGGCGAAAAACCAAGACTAGCGAAGAAGACGATGAGATTGTAATAACATTTTTTTTTCTGTTAATGTTTCAGGTTTTCCATTTTGCTACACAACCTTGTACGGCGTGTTACGCATTTTCTTTGACAATGAAAGGTTAGTGGTGTTAGGTTGCATAATTTATATGCTACCGATATCTCATAAATACACAAGTTTATTTTCCATACATCATCATCATAACGTGTCTTCTTCTTTTTAACGTGCATTATAATCGTTTTTGTGCCGTTAGACGTCACATTTGGCCCGCATTCGATTCCTCCACTCCGCTCTTTTGCATGCAAATCTCTCGATTTCTAACATGGAGTTCAGTTCAGGATTTTTAGTCTCTCGTAATAATTTTCTTCTTAATGTTTATCTTTTTCTCAGATATTTGTCTTCTTTTTCAGTGCTTGTTTTGTAATTCTTTGCTCACTTGGTCTTATAATCTACCCAATATATCTCAACCTTTTCTATTTCCCCTTATTGCAGTCGATATAGGTATTTGTCCAGTCATTTCTCTGATCTCCTCACACTTTTAATTCATCACATTGCATGTTCATGATATTTTTCATGCATTTATTTTTTAACTTTCTCTCCATTCTTTTGTGCTTCTCTAACTTTCGCTCCATTCTTTAGTGTTTCTCCAACTTTCGCTCCATTCTTTAGTGGTTTTCCAACTTTTGCTCTATTTTTTAGTGGTTCTCCAACTTTTGCTCTATTCTCTGGTGGTTCTCCAACTTGTGCTCTATTTTCTGGTGGTTCTCAAACTTTTGCTTTATTCTTTAGTGGTTCTCCAACTTTCGCTCCATTCTTTAGTGGTTCTCCAACTTTTGCTCTATTCTTTAGTGGTTCTCCAACTTTTGCTCTATTCTTTAGTAATTCTCCAACTTTTGCTCTATTTTTTAGTGGTTCTCCAACTTTTGCTCTATTCTCTAGTGGTTCTCCAACTTTTGCTCTATTTTTTAGTGGTTCTCAAACTTTTGCTCTATTCTTTAGTGGTTCTCCAACTTTTGCTCTATTCTCTGGTGGTTCTCAAACTTTTGCTCTATTCTCTGGTGGTTCTCCAACTTTTGCTCTATTCTTTAGTGGTTCTCCAACTTTTGCTCCATTCTTTAGTGGTTCTCCAACTTTTGCTCTATTCTTTAGTGGTTCTCCAACTTTTGCTCTATTCTCTGGTGGTTCTCCAACTTTTGCTCTATTCTCTGGTGGTTCTCCAACGTTTGCTCTATTCTCTGGTGGTTCTCCAACTTTTGCTCTATTCTCTGGTGGTTCTCCAACTTTTGCTCTATTCTCTGGTGGTCCTCCAACTTTCTCTTCATTCTTTGGTGGTTCTCCAACTTTCGCTCTATTCTTTTGTGGTTCTCCAACTTTCGCTGGCATGCATTAGAAGTGAAATAATATTAGAACTGAAGATTCGTAGTTTGGTGTTAAAGCTGTATAACGTAGCGTTCACCGCCTGAAAATTTCTATGGACAGTTTTAGTATACATTTATGCGTCACAGATCTGTGTGTAGACTGGTCTTTCTCAGTCTCTCAAGGCTGATGTACTCTACTTAAAATTAAATATTGCTAATTACTCGCCTCTTGCTACATGATTTGGGCTCTTGAACAGACACGGAGAGATCTATGAATGAAACAGAAAGCAAAATAGGTGCCTGCAAATTTCCTGAAAATGTGTCACGGTACCTGTTCTACTAACAGTATAACATCAATATGTGGTTATGACGAGTCTTATTACAGAAATGAGAAAATGTTACCATAGAATTACTAGCCTGCATGTCTGATAGAATTAAACAAATCACAACGAATCTAGAGGTGATCAGACGTTGTTAGTATAACATCAATTGAGATACTTGATAATAGTTCCTTCTCCCCATCCACACACCCCCCCCCCCCACGGCCCCCCCACCACCCCCCCCCCCCCATATCCATCCACTACAATATTCGAGACATGCAGACATGCCACACTTCGTATGCGTCCGAGGATCTCATTAGGGGGAAGAGGAAGGTAGAATAGACTCATTAGCTCATAACACGAATGTCGTCAAAGAGGACTAAGTGTGTAGCCTTTAAGGTTCGAGTGTATCTGATTGAGAGGCGAGGAATCAACAGTCCGCATACTATTAAGCCAGATCTGTTGAAAGGATGTGCACGCATACCTCAAGTTCTGGATCAAGACCAGAGTGCAGTAGTGGACCAATCACCAGAACTTTCTGTCGGGGTTCACAGCCTTTTAACGCTAAAAACCAATAAGTAAATGAAGAAGCAAAAAGACCCACCTACTCAAGCTTCCCACCACCGCCCCACCCCCTGTGTTTTTTTTTTTACCTATAAAGGTTCGCCTAATACCCACCTACTCAACGCACTTGCGCACACACTCACACACACAGACATGGAGAGAAGAATTAGAGATTGAGGCCACACAAAACATGTGTAGTTCATGAAGTCAGCAAGTCGTAAAGACTAATCATAGTTGACTGACTAGTTTGGCTTGAGGTGAATGGGCCTTAGGTTTTTCCGTGAATAGGGGAGAGGGTTTGGCACAGATGCAGGCATAACGAATAGCAGACTCTATTGCTTGCATAGAATTTACACACACACACGCGCACACACACACACACACACACACACACACACACATATATATATATATATATAAATATATATATATATATATATATATATATATATATATATATATATATATATATATATATAGTAAAATAGTACATAGAATAATATTACGCCTATCTTCTTAATAATAATATTATAGTTATAAAAACGTGTAAAGACGTATAAAAAGAAAAAAAAAACAAAGAACACATTTTGAACAATACTTAAGAAGTGCACATATTATGTGTAGAAGAATATATAAATATATTACTAAATTATTCACTGCAGCAAATTGTCTTCCATTAAAGCCAAAAAATATCTCTTGAATAAACTAGACATTGTTAATAAGAAATGTGTAATAATAATTAGACCAGTATTGATCAAATGGAACATTTTGTTCTAAATGCATTAATAACAATAATTGTAACAGGTAAAAATGAGCAACCTAGAAATAAAGAAACCAGAACATGGTTAAACAGTGTGGCATACATTTTATATCTTAGTTACAGGGTATTAGTACAATAATATACAATGCAAAAAGATAAATCACCCGAAATAGTGGACTTTAAAAAAAAAATGTAAGATCCGTGTTTCAGTTCTAGTAGTTCACATAATTACAGCTGAATTTCTATCATTTTGTAAATGAACTACTAGAACTTTCAGTACTGCGTTTCATTATTAACGAATTTTAAAAACACGATTACTGAAATGTGTGGCCGTATAACTGTTCTTTTCGGTAAACCCCTTCTTATCAGGCTTATTGCTGTGCCATGAAGTGCGTTAGAAACCTTTGGGCTCCATGAAGCTTCTCAAGCTTACCATTCTCTTTCAAACTGGACCAATTTGGGTCAGCGTCTGTGGCTTAGGCGTAGCAAACGCGCTTCGTAAGGCCAGAAAACCCGGTTCGATCCCTGCTGCAGACGATTTTCTTGCGCTGGTTTCGACAGTGGTACCGAAAGCTGAACGTTTACAAAGAATTGACAAACTACTGAACGTAGAAATTTGCCTAGAAAAACCACAAAAGCCAATAAATGCTGGGGCTGGTTCTGCTACGTCCTTTAAAGGATACGCAAACAACTTATATCTTCGCAACATAAGGGCCTGAATCTTGTGGAGCCAGGCAGCATTTTGACTCCCCCGCCACAGTAGTGTTAGACAGCTGCCACCGAACCATATGCCACGTGATTTTTTAGATGCTTTCTTGCTAATTCTATGTACATGCCGTCTTAACACATGGGCCCGCTGAGCAGGTGGAAATCACACTAAGTGTCTGCAATGTATCATTTTAAAAACTTCTTTAAAAAAAAAATCAGTCTCAGCAAAATCTTAAAGCTTGCCACAAAGTAGCTGTATAAGGACCCCGTCAGATGTGCCAAGACTAACATTCTCCCACCAGAATTGCAGCTCACTGTTTACGCAAGCAATTAATAAATAAAATAAAAAATTAATCGGCATTCGCACATGCGAACTAACGTGACCACCCACCATGCTGATGCTTTTAACAGCACAAAACATCTGTTAGCACAACAGGGGGTAAAACAGTTATTATGAAATCAATAGCTCACAGTGTTGCCTCAGGGACTCAGGTTATAGCTGGGAGATGTAACCGTTATACTCCCATGCCTGAAATGGGGTAAATGCGTGAGCAAACCTCGTCTAGAAACAAATATGTAATGATAATAATCTGAAGATGTCTCTCACAGAATTACCTATACCACAGTTTGACAGAAGAAATTCACAAAGAAATCACGTTTGAATCGAGAAGAGGGTACGGAATATGAAGAGTGGTAGTTAAAGAACACAGAAAAACTGGTATCTAACTCATTAAATGATACCAGTGAACTAAAATGTACATAGCCAAATTAAAATGGCATATAAATCACGGAAATAACACGGAGTAATTTTCATCTACCTCAAGAATATAACAGCGAGGTACTGTTGTCTATGCAGATAACGTGGGCTAACAGTCAATGAATTAACGAAAGTGAGGTCGTAGTCTTCTTACTCATATTCGAGGTTTCAACAACACCGCAATCGGGTTTCCCCATACTTGCTCCATTCCTGTGCCAGTGCAAATCAAATGAAATGTCCATCTCTGTCGTGTTTGAAAATTTGGTAAACAAACAACTAGTCCCGGAACAATCCAGAAATGTGCGCATGCATAAAATGCGTTAATGCAGTTGCTAGAGGTGCCAAAGCCAACAATCGTTACCAGAAACGCTGTTTGCTGTTAAAGAAAGTAGTCGGGCCCGATAAGTTGGTTACTTTACACACATATAATTATTACATAATGTATTTCACCAGCTCACCCGTAAACGGCCATATTAAACACCACGACACAACCGCTGCACAAACGAAAGCATTCCACAGCAAAAA
>CAJHNH020000385.1:200000-270000 GCA_905116865.2 Candidula unifasciata
GATATAAAACCGAACGAAAAGTATATCAGCAAGTTTCACAATATAACAAACACAAACATCAGCACCTGGCACATTTGTCCACAAGCCCCTAGTTCACATAAACGTCTATGATGCTCTGAATCTTAACGCACAACAGAAATACGCGATATACGCATGCTAGCGAGTTGAGTTCTTAGAACTGATTTTAAGTTTCTTCTTTTGTCTTTTAAAGTAAGTAACAAGGAAAGATCCCTTTTCACGCCTTTAGGCGCATCGGGAATATGGGAAGTGTGCCTATATTTTTACAAACCAATCGGCATTAGGTGTGTAATGTAGTCAGCATTAAGCCGTCTGTCTTAACTTCCCCAGGACATATATCCTGGTACCCATTTTAGGCTGGGTCGACCTGCGACGCCCTAAACCATGATAAAAATCCACACAGCCAGCAGTGGGTTTCAATCAAGGTACGTTGGAATTACGAATCAAACTCGCAACGCTAAGCGTCTGTCTGTTATCACCTATAAACTTGCATAAAACATTCATATTGAATTTTAAATGTATTACAGTATCTTAGGGCAGCCGCTATGGTTTAACGGCTAGACGTTCGCGCAGATCCGAAGGTCGTAGGTTCAAATATCACATGGCAACGGATTTTAATTTGTCATATTTGACCTTGACTGCCAGGGCGATCCAGCTTGAAATGGGTACCTGGTCAAGTCCTGGAGCGTAAAAGCGGCTGACAAGATGTTGGTCACAACACCCATCGATTGGTCTATAAAAACATATGAGTTTAACCTCATATGGCCAATGTGCCACTGGGATGTAAAGGAAACTTTACTATTATAGTCTTTTAGTTCATATGAAACATAGATAGATAATATGTATATTGCAAATGCTATTCAGATACTTATAGCATCATTCACGAATCATAAACACTTATAACTTTAACAATTAATCTGCCGGTGTTCGGTTTTGAATATAAATACGTTGCTTTGGTTGGACCAGACCAAATGATTTCATTGGTCGGACATTCTCTATACCTGATTTGTATACTTTCTCATTTGCATTATTTTTGTTGTTTTTGTTTTTGTTTTCAACTGTTATAGCATGTTGCCAATAATAGCAGCACACAGGCAGACCTCCATACATGAAAGCAAGAAGGACGCCGTAACTTAGCGTTTTAGGCACATTCAGACCTCCGACCACCCTCCTCTAAATTATACCCGGGGGAGGGGTGGGGGTGCGGTGGAAGGTGGAAGGTCTCAGACTCCAAATTATTATGAGGCTAAGATCCCCCTCCCTCTAAACCATAAATAGAAGCTCTCTTTTTATGTTTTCGTTTATGCATACATTATTTTTTTTAATCGTATTATATCTATTTTTCATTTAGCACATCATCATCATCATCATTATCCTCATTCTAATCATCATCATCCTCATCATCATCATTCCAAAAGGCTTAGACCCTTGAGGCTCCTCTCCACGCCCCCTCCCTTCCTCCGAAATCGTGTAATGGGATGGAGCTCACACTTCCAGTAGTTTTCTTTGTGTCTGTGCCCCTAAATGCGTCATACACGAGTACTTGAATAGATACATACATATAATTAGTGCTGAGATTCCAGGTCTCACAATAGATGGTAGAAACGTCAACGGATAGAGCAAACTGAAGTATTTGGAAATCACATTTTACAGTGGACTGTACATTAAGGTCCGTGTGGAGATAGTTGTGATAGGATTCCAAAAAAGGACTCAGTGCACTTAAGACTATGGCTTCACTGGACTAGAGCAGTGAATACTTTTTACACTACACCAGCACCTGATCCTCTCAGTGACTGATTACGGTCTAAGACTGCTTACTGTCTCAAAGAGTCATATGGATAAACTAGAGCGCATACAGAACGCAGCTATGTGGGTCATTCTGGGTTGTACCAGAGACACCTAAGTGGTATGTGTGCGGTACATCCTTCGTTTTCCGACTGTTGCAGGTAGACACAAGATGCTGCAGGCGAACTCATATCTCAAAGAAGTTGCATATACAGACCACTATTTGCACATAGCTCTGGGCACAGTAGCAACATTTTGTGTGTGTGTGTTTTTTTTTTTTTTTTGGGGGGGGGGGGGGCACAAGAGCGGAGCACCTATGGGGTGACCCGTTTGAGATGAAGCTGAAATTAGGATTATCAGATTACCAGAAGCGTCATCGGCTGACAAGAGGGAAGTCATGGATCGCTCAGACAGAAGACTCAATCGGAGGGTTTGCATTCCAGAGATCATTAGGCGAGGAGAGGAGTGGGTCAAGGTTCCAGCTGAACAGTCAGATTTGTGTAGAGTCATAATCACATTGAGCCAGAAACGCAGAAAATGGCCAGCAGGTGCCACGGAGGTGGGAATTCAGCAGTTAATTTAAAATAATGCTCGCTCAGTGGATGTGATTTTACAGACGGTTCACTGTCAACCGGCAAAATAGGTGTTTGGGGTTTCTTAGCAAAAGTTAGTGGTCGACTTTTGGTGCAGGAGAAGATATAAAACCGAACGAAAAGTATATCAGCAAGTTTCACAATATAACAAAAACAAACAAAACGTGGCAATAGAGCCTTCATCAGCATATACATAAATCAAACCATACCACACAAATACACAAAATCACTTAGCTTAGTATCTCGAAGCAGCCAGGTCAATGTCTTGTCAATAGACTGATGAGACACATGGGACAGAATACAAACACCCGGTGAGAGGAGAGCTGACCTTGAAGGAGAGCCTAGCATACGATACCCCAAAATCCAGCTCAAGAATGGAGGTGGAGGCGGTCAACTGCCACTTTCCGCAATTGTAACTAAAGCATGATGAGGAAGGTCAGGACAGGCATGCTTCGCTCAGAGTGGCATGCTTCGCTGCGGAGGTCACGGTTGAGTAAAATTTGATCTTTTCTCTAGGTGACGTTGGCGTGTTAAGAAATGAACAGGCGGACCGGCTGGCTGGCTCAGCACATCTTGGTGGAGTATTGATGCATGCTAAGGCAGACATGGTTAGGGCCGTGTGGGAGAATGTGTACAGTTTAGTGGAGCAAACGATTCACCACAGTCTGGTGAGACTGAGGCAGCAGGGAATGACGAGGAGTTCTTGCCGATGCTCGACACTCAGAGGATAGGCATGAGTGTCGTTTATTGACAACTCTACTGCCACCATTCGTACTGAAACTCTGCGCTCGCTGCTGAAGATGGGGACGGAGCGCTCATGCGATTGCCCCAAGTGCTGTGATGTCGATTCTTGAATCAACTCACTCAACTCTCACATACACGGAGACACAACATTTGAGTGCATGTTCAGCAGGACAGTATTAACGTATGTAAATATTGTATGTTTGTGCTTGCAGACATATCGGCGCTGTCCTTGTCCATTATTTTATTAAAGCTGGCAACGTATTCATAAACAAAACATGGCGCATACAAATATCTGTCTATCTAGATTCGGGGCTACATTTATATTTTGTTAACAAATTAGAGCGTTGATATAGTGCTTTTGCTGGAACATACAAATGTTGTCATTTATTTCGTGGTTTCGAGAATTCATTATTGTATGAATTATTTAACATTCACCTCCTCCTCCTTCCGTTCCATTCCTTCTTATCCCCTTCGGCCTTCTCCTTCAGCTTCCCAGGCCTGTCTGGTTCACTGCTGCGGACATCACCCCCTTCTATTCATCTCTGCGATTTTACAATATTCCAGGATGTTTCTCTAAGTGTTTGCAGTTCTGCCTGATCTAATCTGTCGCCTCATTGGTCTGATGTTAATTTACTTCCAGCCATATCTTCTTTGTAGCTAGTTTTAGAATCCTTGTTATCTATCATTATTTTTATGTTCCTCACCAATTGTAGCCTCAGTAATTCAAATAATTAATAATGTTTGCAAAGGATAATGAATTTCCTTACATTAAACGTTCACATTTTTTAAAGCTGATTTTCAAATCCAATGTTTTTTTTTTCTTTCTTCTTTTTTTTTTTATTTTCTACATCATCTCCTTGTCTAGGAATCTTTTCCACCTGCTTTGTATCCGTGTATTCTCATGTAAATAATCGCACTTAGGTTAGTTGGTATTCATTCTGACCAGGTTGTTCAACGCTATTGTTTGTTTGAATTTTGATAAAATGGTTAGCTGAAATTACCTTACAGTTTATCTCAATTTTTTTTTATGTCTCGCCTTACATAGTTTTTTAACGTATAATTGCTTGCTAACTGTTTAAAATTCGAACTAAAATTTTAGAGATTGGATATACAAAAGGATAGGTCGTACTTCAACGAAATAAAAACAATAAAGTAGTTTATAAAATTAATATTGAAAAGCTAGTTGCTAAAAGAAATAATAACAATAAACATAAAATATATAAACAACGCTGTATGTTAAATTAGGAATCGTCATCACTGCACTAAGGGCACTCCCATAAGCGTTCCGTCCCCATCTTTAGCAGCCAGCAAAGAGTTCCAGTTCCGATGGCACCAGTAACTGTGTTTTTTTTTTTTTTTTCTCTTTATCCGTCTCACCTTTGCTAAGGTTGAGGGTGGTGTGTTAAACTTCTAATTTTGCAGCACCAGCTGGTCAATCTCTGCACTCACGGACTTGAGTGATTAGAACCCTACAAAAGTCTCATTCTTGCTCGAACACTTGTGCCCTCTCATCTCCTCGCCTAAATATATCAAGCCTGAACACCTGTCTAATTGTGTTTTCAGACTGCACTATCCAAGATCTTTTTCTTTTCAGTCGCTGATCCTTATCTCTACCCAGGTCTTCATGAAGGAGGTGCTTCTTGCCTGCAGATACTCTGAGATATGCCGAACTTTAACCCTGTCTTGAATAGTAGGCAGTACAAGTATATATCGCATACATACTACATTTACAATTTGGTGATGTAATATATGAACACTGCTCCCGCGAGTTCGGGACAGTAGTAAAGGCACAGCCGGGTGCCAAGCAGAATACTAGCAGGAGGCAGAGGGACATTCTGAAGTGTCAGGCAGACAAGAATGCCCTCAGAAAACGGTTCAAAGCCGCTACAGGCAGCGAACGGGAGGGGCTGTACGAAGTTTGGTTGCATTTAAAGAACAAACACAGTGCCCTCTGTCGCGCCGAGCGTTTCTGTAACAACAGACGGAGAACCAAAAGGGAGCGAGAGAAATTCTTTAGGGACCCGTATCAGTTTGCTCGAGGTCTATTCGAGCAACCGAAGTCTGGGACTCTGGTTGTCAGTCAGAAAGAACTAGAGCTACATCTACGCAAGATGTACTCGGATAAAAAGAGGAGAGAGCCTCTCGATGACAATCCAGAGATCCTAAGCGGACTCAAACAGCCTTCGGTGCCGAAGGTACCATTTAAACTGGTACCTCCCCTTTGGTCTGAGGTTGAGGACGTTGTGAAAAAGGCCAGCGGCAAGTCTGCCCCAGGTCCGAACGGTGTTCCGTACGTTCTTTACAAGCGTTGCCCGAAAATCCTTAAAATGCTTCACGTCTTGTTGAGACAAGCGTGGATCCGCAATCACATATGTCCAGAGTGGTCAAAGGCAAATGGGGTCTACATTCCCAAAGAGCAGGACTCGAAGAGTCTTTCCCAATTCAGGCCCATCTCGCTGTTGAATGTCGAGGGTAAGATATTCTTCTCAGTCATGGCTCGCCGGCTCACACAGTATCTGATGACTAACAAGTACATAGATACGAGTGTTCAGAAGGGTGGCATTCCAGGCGTTCCTGGGTGCCTTGAACACGCGACCATGATTTGGGAGGCTATCCAGAGAGCCAAGCATGAGAGAACCGATTTGCACGTTATATGGTTGGACTTAGCCAACGCCTACGGGGCAGTCCCCCCATAGGCTACTGTGGCGAGCCCTTCGCATGTTTCACGTACCGACACAGATCAGTCAAATGGTCGAGCAATCCAAGTTCGCTTTGCGCTTCTCTACCTCGACGTTTACCACGAGGTGGACTGAGTTGCAGATTGGGATAGCTATGGGCTGTACGATCTCACCCATACTGTTTGTCATGGCAATGCAGATCATGTTAGACGGGGCGGCCGGCTACGGACTGGGCCTTCAAATAGGGGATCACTGGTTGCCGCCACTACGCGCATTTATGGATGACACGACTATTATAACGGGCAGCGAGGAGTCTGCCCGCACGATCCTGAAAAGATTGGACGCGGTGGTCCAATGGAGCGGTATGCAGTTCAAACCGCAGAAGTCGAGGAGTCTGTCAATCCATAAGGGCAGGGTGTCGGCGACCAGTTTTACGGTGGCAAGGAACAAGATCCCTACGGTTCTGGAGGAACCGGTGAAGAGTCTCGGTCGCGTTTACGATTCAAAGTTATCTGACAGAGCGGAAGTCCGGCGAATACATGAGTCACTGGCTACAGGCCTGCTCGCGATCGAGCGATGCAGGCTGGTCGGGAAATTCAAGGTATGGTGTCTCCAATTCATGTTGATTCCGAAACTCCTATGGCCACTGTCAGTCTACGAGGTGACGATGACTGCAGTGGAAGCCATGGAAAAGAAAATCAACACAGCCTTAAGAAAGTGGATTGGTGCACCGCCTTGTCTGACCGACGTGGCTCTGTATTGTAAGCAGGCTAAGCTGGTACTTCCATTCAAATCAATAACAGAAGAGTTTAAAGTCGGCAAAGTAAGACTCGCCATGCTTCTGCGCGAGTCTTCAGACCCAAATGTCATCGCTGTCCAGCCCGCTCTAAAGACTGGTCAGAAGTGGAGAGTCCTCGATGCGATTGAATCTGCTCAGAACGCACTAAAATTGAAGGAGATTATGGGTTACACACAAACCGACCGTCGAGGCCTGGGGCACGGGAAGGTCAATTGGTGGTCAAAGGCCTCAGCCAAAGAACGCCGAGACATGGTGATACAAACGGTGAGGGACAACGAAAACGAGGTTCGGGTCTAGAAAGCAGCCCAACAGTCGCAGCAGGGCCATTGGGTCAGCCTGGAGAGCGCATTGCCAAGAGTACTCACATGGGGTGAGATCTGGCGGATGACCCCGTTGCGACTGAGCTTTATCGTTCGTTCGGCGTACGATGTATTACCGTCCGGTGTTAATATGGTTAAATGGTCTGCGACCAACGATCCGACTTGCCCGTTGTGCAAATCAAAGCAAACTCTTGAGCACGTCCTGTCCGCGTGCAGGAAAGCCCTAGGTCAAGGCCGATATACATGGCGCCACAACAAGGTGCTAAAGGAGTTAGCAGCCGTTGTCGACCAGGCTAGAATGAGGGCTAACGCCAGAGCCAGTTCTAGTATCGCCCCCATTCGTTTCCTCAAGGCTGGGCAGGTTCCAATTGGTAAGGTCAACAAAAACGCATTCGCTCCATCTGTGCTAGACTCCGCGAGGGACTGGTTACTGGCGGTTGATCTGCCAGGCCATGAACGGTATCCCGAGTTGATCCGTAAAACCGGCCTGCGACCGGACATCGTTCTCCATTCTGCGCAAAAACGGCAACTCATCCTGATTGAGTTGACGGTCCCGTTTGAGTCGCGTATGGAGGAGAATCACTTGTACAAGCTCGAAAAGTACAGTGATTTAGCAGCCGGTTTGAGGAGAGACGAGGCTTACGCGGTACGGGTATTTGCCGTCGAAGTGGGAGCGAGAGGCCTCGTTTCCACTTCGCTCTACAATGTGGTAAAAGAACTAGGATTGCGCGGTAATGAACGGAAACGAACACTCAAAAAAACTGGGAGAGGCAGCCGAAAGGGCCTCTAGCTGGCTTTGGACGCAGCGCAACAACGTAGGGGGACGGGCCTCGGTGAGCTGGTCCGGGTGTCTAGCGGAAAGGAGTTTCTCATCCCTTTGAAAAGTCCATCGTGTACGAATTGTCTGCCAGTGTCCCTCTGCCAACTGCTAATAAAAGTCCAACATGTGTCCGGGAAACCAAAGTAAGCTTGTCGCTCGGTCGTCCAGGCATGCTGACTGTTTTAATTACGCTGTCGCGGCGACTTCTTATCTCACAGTACCTCCTTCGAAACCACTAAGTCGTCTTGTCTCTGGCCGAAATAATAACACCATCCGGTAATTCTGTGCAGCGGGGAAGCAGCCCTGAGCTTCATGAACTCAGGTGGGCCCACCTCCGAATACGTATAGGAATCGTGGGCCGAAACGTGTGTCGAAAGAGGATAATTTCTACTGATGACTGTAGATCCCCGCTGTACTTGCTCCCTGTGAGTTTATTCTTACAGGGGTATCTCTTGTGCATCCCAAAATTACCCCCATGGCTTCATTCTGAATGCGTTCAGTGCCACGACAAACGACATAACACTCTAAAAAAAAAAATCAGTACTGAAGGGAAATCTCGAGGGAATGAGAACAAGAGTTTAGCAACGATACAAATGAAAGGACAACATCAAGATATGGACAAAGAGCAGTCTGAAAGGGTGTACATTTAAGGCGTGTCAGATATCCTTTGCAGCCAACATACTCCGTTAAAGGGGCACCTAATTGATTGACTGAGATTTCTAAACGTCATAGCTGTGCTATTGAAATGTATTTTACCATCAATTACTCCTAAGATTGCAATTCAGCGTCATCATAAATTATCTTTCCCACTGAGTAAGCAGCTGGTAATCTGGTAATCTGGTAATCCTAGTTTCAGCTTCATAGCAAACGGGTCACCCCACATATGCTCCGCTCCTGTGCCAACGAAAAAACAAACGCAGCTCACAGTGTCACGCCATGCACTCAACTCAGAAGCTGGGCGACGAAACTACATCCTTTCAGTCTACAAATGGAGCAAAAATGCAACGGCCACCGTGTGGAAAAATATTTGCCACAGCTTAAAAAAAAAAAAAAAAAAAAAAAGGTGGCCGTACCTAGCGTCCATTTTGACCGGAAGAATTATATGAGGGTTAATAAACGGTCACCCCAGCAGTACCCTCATTATTAGCTGGGGAAGGGACTTAGGACATTACATCCACCAGCAGGCGTCGCCCCTACAACGACCTGCCTGTCATCGTTAACGACTGTTCACCCAACAGCCATGCAGTTCTTTGGCACGAAGGAGACACCTTGAACTTGGGTTTCGTACTGCCGACTCCCTACTAAGATGTTATTTTATGTTCTGTTATCACAATTAATGTCACTGCACATTGGGCATAGCCATGCGTGCTCAGTTCTTCGAAGCAGCAGCCACTCTAAAGTACTTCTACTAATTGTCCCCATGAGAAGCTGGTTATATTGTCTCCTTTCTCGGCCTCGAAGACGGCAAAGACGTGCATCACCATGCTTAACTCCCATGTCACGCAATCGTGTTAGTGTCAGGGATTCCTCATTCTCCTCTAGCCCGGTTCGTGCAGCGTTGACTATGTCTGCTCTGTCCATACTTTTTCCTGCAATCATTAGTGCAGTGCTTGCCAGTTGGTCTGCTCGCTCATTTCCCTTCACCCCGCATGACCCGGTGTGTAGATCCAGGTTACGGAGGTTAAGTACGATTTCCTGATGCTTTCTATCCATTCAGAGCGCATACTGCCTGTTGCTATCTTCTGAAGCATATTCATTGAGTCTGAGACAATTACTACCTGTGTGGCGGTTTGCTCGGATACCCATGCTAAAGCTCTAGAAGCAGCGGCTATTTCCATTGTCATGCTTGACGTGGTTGTCTGGTAAGCGCCGCTGTCCTCATGTATTGTTTTCCCCTTTCTTTGCGCTGTGTATGCCCATGCTGACCTTGATCCGCGCTTCACGGATCCATCTGTGTAGATGATGGTATCTTCTGGGTCTGAATGCTGATCTATCAGTTCCCTTAATTCTGTGTCTACCGCCGCAGGAATTTGATCCCTGCAGTACCTTCCGAATGTGATGACAACCTTAGAGATGCCATGCATGTCTACTGGTGTATTCGTCCATTCTTTTCCGTGGCTGATCACGTCTAGGTCACATACCTGCTGGATTAAGCCCTCAGCCTTTGCCATCCAAGAGCGGCCCCTTTTGAGTCGCGTTCCTTGTGTGTCGTGAATAGCTTTGTGTAATGGGTGGTTAACATCTGCCGATGTTACCCTCATGTAAGCCTTGAGCTGTGCCACTTTGTATCTGCTTGTCATAGTCGGCAGACCCAGGATATAACGCATGGCGTTGCAGGAGGTGTCTTTTGTGCAGCCGAGTATGAGTCTCATGGCCTCATTATGTACTCGGTCCAGTCTTTCTAGCTGGGTTTTGCTGAGTTAGCAGCTATGCTACTCCATCAATTGTCGTCTCTAATACTTCAATCTAAAAATGTCCAAAGTCAACACAAATCGTCTCAACAAAGATTTCGTTACTCACTATAAAATGTCTATTACAGCAGCGTCGAAAAACACTGATCCATTAAAATAAGGCCATAAATATACAGGTGTTCTAATTTTTTTTTTTTTTTTTTTTCAATTTTACGGCTTCCCGTTGTTTGTGTCTATGATAAGTTGTCTTTCTGTCTTACCATCCGTTAACACAATCAGACTACTTGTTTGGTTTTTGTTCCCCAGGCAGGTTTCATGATTCTTTTGTCGAAGAACACCTTAGCGACCTCAAAATATTTTTTTTTCTTAATGTATTGTTTAGGGTTCTAATTCGCATGTTCTATTTAGGCTGTACAAATGATGTTTCTAATCTCTAAAAAGAGGCATTTATAATTTGCAGATGTTTTTTTTTTTAATGTTCATTATCTCAGTGATACGTCTTCATAAGCTATTATGCACTTGCCAAAGTACACACATTTGTGAACTGGCTCCAGATTTATGCAACACAGTTTATTTCTTTAGGTATGATACGCTTCTTTAAAACTACTACTGCTTCCTGTTTTTATATTAGTCACTTTCTTAAGAGGAGAGAGGACAAGGTTGGGGTGGGAGAGGGGAGGGGGGTGGGAGATATGCATAAGTCTGTGTAGTCCAGTGTACAGTGTTCCTATCAAGGCAAGTTAGTGCATAATTTTGGGTAGTTCTTTATACGGTGTTTCTATCAAGGCAAGTTAGTGCATAATTCTGGGTAGTTCTTTCTACGGTGTTTCTATCAAGGCAAGTTAGTGCATAATTCTGGGTAGTTCTTTCTACGGTGTTTCTATCAAGGCAAGTTAGTGCATAATTCTGGGTAGTTCTTTCTACGGTGTTTCTATCAAGGCAAGTTAATTTTATTATAGCCACTAGCCGCGATCGTTGGTAAAGTTTCTAATTATTTCATTATATTCTCGTTTGATCTTAATAACTTCTCAGGAAACAAACACATATTTTTGTTTACTGTTCTTCTTTTACAATGAAATATTCTAGCATGGTTGGTGATTCCTATTGCCTACTGTTAGTTGTCAATATAAGTATTTCATTTTTTTTTTTACAGATCTTAGTCTTTGATGTATATTCGTTCCAGCAGTTTTGCTGATTCATTATGATTCACACTGTTTAACGCTTTAACGTAATCTATGAAGCATAACCATACATCTGTTTTTATTTTTATAGCTATTTCTTATATCGTCCCAAGAACAAGCATTAACTTACGGACACATTCTGAAGCATAACCACAGATCTGTTCTTATTTTTATAGCTATTTCTTATATCGTCCTAAGAACAAGCATTAACTTACGGACACATCCTTTTACACAAAGGAGAGCTTTGCTTATTATCATGTATTCATTAAGTACTGTTACTATGGTCGCGACCAATAGGGTGTTGTATATATCAGATTGAATTAACGAATGAAAAGATTCGTTTCTTTACTTTGCCTTTATGGAGGTGTAGACTTAGAAAACAATCTAATTTATAATTTATAAAGACATGTGATCGCTACATAGCATATGTAAAATCTATACAGATACTCTAAACTATGAATAAATCCAGCCCGCAAACAATAGAGAACTTCAAAATATGACGGAGCCAGCAAAAGCAACACGAAAATCCCTTTACTCATCCATTTATGGAAACAGACATCTGGTTTTACAACAGATGTGGGAGAAAGTTGTAGACGTCTCAATATGTAAAATTCACATTATTACAGATTTTAAGTCATATGCTGAGGAATTTGCTAAAATCACAGACATAGAAAAATAACTATTTTTTCTCCAGCCAGTTTGGCACCGAGACAAACAACAAATAATTCTACACCTACGATATCATTTTAGACAAAGCAAGTCTGCAGAACAACAGGGTCACCTTTACTGAATTAATCACATCGAGAAAAGGCATAATAAGAATAAAAACCTTCATGTAATGCCCGGGTTTATTTGAACAAGCTCCTAATAACATTATGTATTAGCGCAAGATGAATTCCAAACATTAATCCCGTTCCTGCTCCCCTTAAAAGACACTCGATTGTTTTCTCATTTCTCCTGAATTGGCTTTGATACCCTGTGTCGTGTTGCTTGATTTATACAAGCATGTCTCTCATTTGTCTGTACTACCAACTATATCGCTACAGCATAATAAATCTATTTCGGAAGCAGAAGCTAAATTTTTCTGTTCTTGATTTTTCAAATGAAAATATAGGCGTGGAAAAAAAAGATTAAACACAGAGACTATAAGATTTAGGCCAACGGCAAAAGACATAAGTCCATAACGACCATTCGAGAGTGACAAGTTTAAGGCGAGTAACCAAGAGGTGACGAGCAGCTGTCTGAGAAAGTGTACATCTACGAGGAATGACAGTGTTAAAGACCTTCATTGTGGATGGCACCAGATAGATTAATTTATTGCTTTACTGATTGACTGAGGTTTAAAATGTTCAAAACTTGTCAATGATCGACATTTAACCTTGTCTAACACTAGCATTTTTCAAGTTTCAGCTCTGCCTTTCATTGACCGATGTATTGATTTGTATCCCACAGGTCAATTTCATATTCTTGTGCAACATTCTCCGCATACTGGTGACACAGTTGCAGTCGCACCCTAACGAACCCAGTAATTTCAGGTAATGGCGCCACACTCTATCCTACTCGTGATGTATTATTAAAAAGTATTTTACATTAAGTTCATATTTATACTTTACATTCCTGACACAAATTTTGATAACTGAAGATAATATACTTGATGTATATAAAATACAATTGCCGTATGAAAGATGAGTGTTATGAAATGGTCGAATGTAAGACGGGCTTCCGTGGTCAATCTGTTTCCCTTTGGAAAAGAAAGTTCGGTCGTTCTTCCAGTATGGGTATAAATGTGTAGCAGAACTGATCTGGCGCATTTTAGGATAGTGTTGGTAACCTGCAACATCATAACGCAGTTTAAAGTAGCAGGCTGTTTAACAAACACCCCGATGAATGCTCGCTCTATTGTCCTTTACTTGCAAGTACATAATCTGGTACCTATTTTAGGCTGGTCAGAATGGGTACCTCAATTTCAGTTTGAGATAATTAGGTCTACATGCACACGTCTAGCTTTATTATTTATTTTAAAACAAGCACACTTGTTTCATTCTAAAAAATTAAAACATACTTTTGCACAGAACTAATTCACAGCTGTTTCGCAACATTATCGTTTCGTCACTTTCCATTTAGCGTAGTCCGTGCCTGGAATACATAAGGATGAAAGTGTGTATTTGGATAGCTGTTTATAAAAATGTCTCATCGTAAAATAGTTCCTGTGTTACTGATGATGATATCCGGTTTGGTAGTGGTGACTGAAATGTCAAAGTGAAAGAATTAGAATGCTGCATTATTACCAGATTGGTTTATAAATCTGGCCAGTGTGTGAGACAGAGAACTATAACAGCCGACTCTTGTCGACAGGCCCACTAAGATTTTTAGCCAATGTACTAATAACTGTGTTAAATTAGATTATTCATTCTAGTAGTGAGTAGGCGTTTTTCTTCGAGGGAGAACGTTATTGAGAAGGTGAATTTTGATGTCTGCTAGGTATCTTTTTTTAAAAACAGTATTAGGGTTAATCGTAGATCTTCTTCATCTTCTTCTTTTCTTCTCTCCTATAATGCCTCGCTGCCTCATGACAGGAAGATATTTCTGGAACGGACCCTTCTGTTCGCTTCATATAAAGTCTTTTTCAGTGTCTCTGATATTTCTGCGGTCTATGTTCTGCGTGGTCGACCTCTGGAACTGTTATCGCTGTATCTATATAGTATTGCACTATGTGGTGCCCTGTCTGGTGTCATTCTGGTTACATGGCCAAACCATCCGATTTATTGATTACCTATAAAGTTCAGTATTGATTCTGTGCCGACTCTCCTCCCGATATCATCGTTCCTAAGTCGATCTGTTCTCGTTACAACTGACATAGTACTTGAACATTTCATGTCTGTCGCGATTATTTCCTTCTCTGTCTTCTGAAGACAATGTCCATGTTTGACAATCATAGCATAACATTGGTAAGAATATTGTGTTGAACAGTGTCCTTTTAGTGTTCCTATTCACATCCTTTATAAATCATCTAAATCTGCCCTCTTAAAAGTAAAGTAGTTTGCAGTGTGGTATCACAGGATCCTATTTTTGTATGAGCCGTCTCCTCAATGGAGGTTTGCTCAAGTGGATTTTGAACCCACTGCTGTCTTTGAAAAAAATTCACCTTCAATCTCTTTCACAACACGACTGTCGTAAAGCCACGCACAAGAGCAGTATTTGCATAAGCTGACCGCAGCGGAAGTCAAACCGTGGTGCTTCAAGGATTCGCATTTTAGTGAACGCATTTACTAAAATCTAGGCCACAGAGCGCCATTTTCTTTCATTTGCTATATCCAAAACAGAACGTGCAGTATTAGAAGAAGAAAAATTGTAAAATTAGCTAAATATCCTCATGCAGTTGCCAAACAGGTTTTGTATTTACGGCGTTAAGATATTGAGAAATTAGATGGAAAATAAGGATATTTTTTAGATATAAGGCTCAATGCATCTTTCTCCAGATAAGAGACAATTGCTCTCAGTTATTGAAAGCTTGAAATTAGGGAGATATTGCCAGGCAGCCAAGAATGACCAGCTCACAAATGATGCATGTGTACAGTTAATGCTACACAGTAGTCGACACAAACACACAACGCTTACTTAGAATTCAAACTTAGAATTCGTGCCCTTTACCATTCAATCTTATTTACAAATGCTGAGAACATTCAATAATGATGAGAACATAACTATATATATATATGTGCCAATTGGTCTATAAAATATTGGTCTAGCATTTTATGCCCAGTAAGCCTGAAGGCGCTGAAAAGGTCCTTTACTTCATATTTAGTGTTTACTTATACGCCCAAAACACCTTTCTACCTTTGTAAGAATTTTCTTAACGCGAGCGGGTCTTGCTTGTCGCACTCACCATCACCGTGGGTTGTGATATCCTTGCTTTGCTATTTCATAATTTGACACTATCGTCTGGAAACAAGGAAAAGTGCAATAAACTAAGCATACTGTGTGTATGTGAGTGTGTAGTAAACTTGAGGTGTTTTCATGATCAAAGAGCTGCACAAGAAACTGCAAGTGGGCGTAAATAGAAAGTCTAGAAGGACCAACGACTATTATGGAAGATGACGTAGATGAATCTAATCATAATAAACTACTCAGCGATTTCTAAACCTGTCACTGTATTTACTTTTGTGCGGCTGCTGTTTGATGTTTATTTCCAGTTAGCAATCTGGCTAGATTAAATTTGCAAGACCTTCAATAAACTATATTATTTGAACTCTACAGTGTTCCACAGACTTGGCATTTTAATTATGCGTGGGTGGTGTTTTTCCATGAAATGAATAAAGAAAGACAGAAAAGGGAAGCTGTTAAAAATGTTTTGAACGATTTATGATTTTGGTCTAATGTACCCAAAGGTAGACAATCAACTCGTTTGTTCTCAAGATGCTGTAAATTTTAACTTCATATATCCTATAGATTCTATGAGAAAATAACAAATAATAATGTCTGGTGGATTTTGGTAAAGACTTAAGTCATAAGCAGTTAATTAATAATTTAAATATTGAAAGTTATGTAGCCTCTGTCTATGGCAGAAGACACTAGAGCATATTCTCTGAAAAAGCGTATAATTCTTACTGAATATTAATTTAAAAATCGAAACCATGGCTCACTACATATCTATAGATGCTCTGTCACCAGCAAATGTCAAAGGTGTAGATGTTTACTTTTCCCGTAGCAAGCTGTTGTTCAGCTTGTCTCATGTATGACCCTGCCTGCCTTATCCACTCCTAATTCTTTGTTCACACGGTCTTACAACTTTTAATTCATCACACCTCGTATTTTATGTCGGCATTCATTCATAAATGTTCCTCGTAATGTCTCCTTTGTCCAATACGAGTGTTCCTGTAGCTATCGCACTAGAAGCAACATTAACAAAAAATCGACGAAGTTTTCTATTCCACTCTTGCAAACACTGAAAGTATATCCAAGTGAATCCTTGTCATGTGGACAAGGACTCACGGGGATTTCTATCCGGGAAATATAGGAGTAATCACGTGTTTTGTACTGAAAGTGTTTACATACTTATTACCTTTTTTATATCCTTCTGTTATTTCAGGAGAGCCCTAAAAGCTACATTTGTCCTAATACCCCTGTTCGGCGTACAGCTCTTTGTGACAATCTATAGACATCCAGCAGGAAGACCTGGGGCAGCCGAGTATGAGAAGTTTTCCGTGTTTGTATTAAATTCTCAGGTAGGTCAGAAGTTATTAGTTAACATTATTCACAGCTGTATAGCTCAAATGTTACATTTTCATATATACCAGAAGAAAGTAAAAGATCCCTTTTCATGTCTTAGGCCCATCGGGCACATGGGAAGAGCACGGGTAATTTGGTCAGCATTACACCAGCCGTCTTTACTTCCCCAGGACAGCCATCCTGGTACGTAATTTAGGCTGAGTCGATCTGCGACGCCCATACCATGATAAAATTCCGCGTAGCCAGCAGAGAGTTTCGATCGCGGTACGATGGAATTACGAGTCTGACTCGCAACGCCTAAACCACGGACGTCGCGCCAGAAGGCGAAGGGTTAGCATTTTATCACCTATGTATTACATTTGGAAAGTGAAACAGTAGTGTGCTTAATCATCCTCTATGGTGAATTACAGATGCTAGAAGATGTCGAGGCCTGCTTCTTCAAAGATACAGGTATTTAGGTAGATTCGTGGGAACAAAATGTCATGGACCGCATTGAGTGGAGAAGGAAAATCAGAAGAAGAAAAAAATAGAATAAAGGAACAAATGTCATAGACCTTCTTGAGTGAAGAATGAAAATCAGAAAATAATTAGAATAAAGGAACAAAATGTCATTGACCGTCCTGAGTGGAGAACGAAATTCAGAAAAAAAAATGAGAAAAAATAAACAAAATGATTACAGAAAGGCTGAGAGCTGAGCGTCTGAGATGAAGCACATTAAATACAGGCTGTAGCAACAACTGTCCTGACATCCCAAGCTCTAATTGGGAAAGACCATTTTTAAACTTGGACTGTTCTTGCTAGTTACACTCGCCATCACCACGAGCGGTGATTCTCGAACATCCTAGTAGCACAGTATAACACTACCGTCTAGAGCAGTGGTTATCAACCTTCCTAATAGCGTGACCTTACTACAGTCCCTCGTGTTATAGCGACCATTTGTTTTGCGATGGTCTTTGGCGACCCATTGTGAAAAGGTCGTTTGACCCTTAACAAAACAAAAAAGGTCGCGACCCATAGGTTTAGAACCGCTGATATAGAAAGACGGAAAGGTGCCCCCAAAAATGCATGTCAATAGTTGAATCATAAAACTGCAGTTATGCATGTTTTTCACTATGAAGCATTACAAATTCTTAGGAACGCCTGAATTTATTAACTAACATTATTTTCACATCTTTATGGTGAAATATACATATTAATTTAGGCCAAAGGTGATTATTCAACATGATTTCATACTATATAGTCTAAATATAAATGTTTAGGTACGGCAAAAGTAAATGGTTATCATTTTATAAGACCTGTTTCTTTTAAATATACATTGTATTTCAGATATCATTGGTGAACGTTTGACCAGGTCGTTGTATCATATTGACATATAGTGAAAAATGCCATTACATGTTAAGAAATATTACCAGAAGAGACTTGTCGAAATGCTAGACCAAAAGCTGAGAGACTTGTTCTCATATATGACAGCAGAGCTTTCATCAATTATAATCTCTTTCAGAATATTTTTTCCTTGGCTCCAAAATTGACACAACCTACGTTCACGAATCAGCAAATTGGTACCAAGCGTGTCGTAAAAGCAAATTGGTTAGCAGATTAGTTGGGATGTTTCCTTTGAAGTCGGAGTGCGTCTGCCTGAAAAGCAAGGCGCCAAAAGTCTGCTCTCAAATAAGCCAGATCTTTAAAACTGATGGGCACATAAAATTTATTTTCTGGATCAAGACTGAAGTCCAGAATTGGACTGACAACCAGAACTTTCTGTTGAAGTTTACCGCCGGTGAATGCAAAGGGAAAAAAGAAGAAGAAGAAGAAGAAGAAGAAGAAGAAGAAGAAGAAGAAGAAGAAGAAGAAGAAGAAGAAGAAGAAGAAGAAGAAGAAGAAGAAGAAGAAGACTTGTAACTTAACATGTGACTTTTTGACATGCTACCTGCACTCACACACAGGAACAGGGATGTAAACATTAGTTTTGCAGAAATAGATATTATTTCCAGGAGACAATGAATACACATTAGATTGCTTTTTTTTTTTTTTTGGTTGGGGGGGGGGGGGGGAAAGGGGGGGGGGAGTCTTTGGCTGTTTGGTCAAAGCCTCCGGCACACTAAGTTAAATTGATATCTTATGGTGCTCATGTCGACTGAGTTTCAAAAAAGAAGATTTGTTTTTCCTTCCGACTTTAAAAAGAGGTATGCTGAGTTGTGTTATGGTATGCAGCTAGGCAGCCGTGTACGCGCCTTATTTGAGCAAAAACAGAATTAGCAGTCCTTTAAGAAATGTTTATTTCAGGCTGTGAGTCTGTTTTTGTTGTTTTCACTAAATCCTGGGGGGGGGGGGGGGGGGGGGGGTGGAAGAAGGGAGTTGAAACACATGGAGAATAAAACATGGAATCTAATCTATCGGAGTTAATTTTGCTTCAGAGACTTTTTCCCAACCAAGTACCAGAGGGGTTTCACGGTTCGTTTTCTCAAATAGTACATTCTTCTGCTTTGTCCAAGAAGTATACAAGACCTGTTCCCAGAGGTCAGATCCGTGAAGCGCTGTAATAGGATATAACTAGACCATGATTATGTCATTCAGTACAGAATTATCCCTCCCCACGACGCTTCGTGAGTTACATTGGTAACTGTAAAGGGGAAGAAAACTAAAACTAATATCGGTCTATTACTAGTGGAATTGCGATTGGTGGGGAAAGCATCTCTCCTGGTGATAGGTAGTACTTTGCTCAGATCCTCTTGCAGGATGTGTTCAGTGTAGAAGTGGCCACGGAATAAGTCAAGAAGTTCATGTGATTTATCTAAGAAGTAAGAGTAATCTGACCACAAGCTGCGTAATCGAAAGAGCCAAAAGTCCAAGAAATATTCAATACTTGTACCAGAGCGTCACATCCGTGAAACACTATAATAGGATATCACTAGACCATGATTATGTCATTCAGTACAGAATTATCCCTCCCCACGACGCTTCGTTGAAGGAAGTATGGGATGAAATGAAGAAGCTGGAAAATCGTTCTCTTCAAATAATAAGTAGCTTGTGCATCGTCAGATATTGATTGGAATCGTATAATACGTGTAAACAGCGGACATTTTTGAACAAATTACGCAACAGAATCATTGAAAGCTACACGTACACTGGAATAGGAAAATGTTCACTGCGCTTTAAATTACTTTAAAATGTTTGCTGATATCATAATAATCTGTTTGTCATATTCTTATTTCGGCATTCGTGCCAGATTTCTACAACAAAATGCAGCTGAATAGAATAAATTACACAGACTGTCCAGACTAGAAGAGTTAGTTTGGTAACTGTGAAAGGGATGAAAATTAAAACTTAAATCGGTCCATTACTAGCTGAATTGCGTTTGGTGGAAAAAGCATCTCTCCTGGGGATGGATAGTTCAGAGCCTGTTGCGGGATGTGTTCAGTGTAGAAGCGGGCACAGAAAAAGTCAAGCCTGAGTCCGAAGAATCTCAGCACAGTGCACAAACTCTGTAGCACGGGCGAGGATCCTGAAATACTTTAGGTATAATTTTAATTCAAATTTTGCCCGGGCAACGCTGTTAGGCTACTCTTTTAGATTTCCAACTGCTAAGAGATTTTCGTTACGTGCACAACAATACACACGGGCATCCGGTCTTAGTACCCAGAGACCAGGAGAAATTACTAGAAATCCACGTGTAAAAATCCCAGCCTTCACCGGGGCTTGAACCTGGGACCTCCAGCACTCGAGGCGGATGCCATGCCCCGAGACAATGCAGCTTGCAATTTTTGAAAGAAGTTTGAAAAAATATATATATAATGCCACATTTGAAAGGAATATTTCCCCTTTGAAATCTGAACAAACAGGACGCAGAAGACAGACTGCACAATCTCTTACGGCATAAATCCAGTGCTACAAGTAGGTAGGTGGGATTTGCATTTGCTCCTGAGAATCTGTAGGACGGATGTAGACTGTAATTTTTAAATACGGTTTAGATCAGTAAGATGAATATGATAGCTGGATTAAAAATGTTCATGAAATGAATGAATTGGTCGAGATGACTTTTGGACATTTTAATAATGCCAACCCGATCATCTATGTACCTCTCGTACAGACCCCTTACTCCGATGGAACATTGTGGCTGCTTCCAAAATATTCTTTCGCCATGTGGACATAATCAGGTCTAATCCAGATACCAAGAGGATCTTCAGTGAGAAACCTAGATTAGTCTACAGACCAGACCTTACCCTTAAAGATATACACCTCAGAAGCCGACTCCACTGATCCAGACAACACTATTTTGGAACTGCGAAATGTACCCGAACCACGTGCAGAACATGCCCATTCGTTGTTTAGATCTCATCTGTTAGTTTCCCTAACGGTCCTTTCCAGGTAAGGGAAGCGTTTACATGTGAATCCCGAAACGTATTGTATGATATAATCTGTAACAGATGCAAAAAGGAAAATATTGGGGAATCTAACAGCAAGCTAGCTGATCTTTCCTGTAACATCTCTCGGAAATTGAAAAGAAGACCCTTAAACCAACCACTCTTCATTTCAACAGGTCTGACCACAGCTGCGAAAAAGTTTTATATGTCACTGCCTTAAAATCATGCTGTGGCGATAAAACCACTTTTTTTTTGTTTTTGAAAATCGTCGCATCAGTAATCTATTTGTTCAAAGCCCAGCAGGCATCAACGTTCAGCTTTCCTTCACCTAAACAATGTTACTATTCTTGCCATTATTTCAATTTTTTTTTTTTAATTTCATGTTGTATTTTTATTTTATTCTATTCGTTTTTATGGATCATGGGTATTTTTATCCTAAGAACAACTATGTATATTGCTCATATTACTTAAATTACTATTTTTATCTATTTCATTATTTTATTTCATCCATTCCACATCAGTTTTTTTCTTTTCCTATATATTTCATTTATTCGCATAAGCCTGTTAGGACAGGGGCGGGGGGCCGAGGGGGGGGGGGCACTGACTGCTGAGTATTCCATCCTCTGTTATTATTTTCTAGTTCATGTCAAAAAAGACTCCGATCAAAAGTCGCATTGTCTGTTTTGTGTATGTTGTTCCCTTTCCCCTTTTGGTAAACTTCTTAGTCACATCTTATTGTATTAATGTCGTGATATTTGCTTGACTGCAGTCATCTCGTTTTCACAACTTTCAAACTAACGCTTAACTGCCACACACTTATTCCTTACCTAAATATTATGTCCATCAATGATAATATTCCTGAGATAATTTCATTCTTCTACGCAAATAAATATTTTATATTAATCTCTTATAAACAAAGTAAATCTTAATTAATAATATTTTTTTAAAAACAAATACATAATACTTAAGATTAATCTGTTTAGAAGATTGACTATAAATAAATATATATAATCATGATAGGTGTGTGTCTATTTTCTTCTATCATTGGCTTTCTAACACAGTGGCATATGCTGAATTATGTACATTAAATACACTGAGTTAATCATTCATTATTACTGGCTGGTTCAACTAAGTTGTTCTCGCTGTAAGCTCGTGTATTTGAGAACATTAGGTGCCCATGTATCCTTATCTCTGACGGCATAAATCAAGTGTTATAGGCGATTAGGTGGGATTTGCTTTGCTTATACATAATTTAGAATAGTGGTTCAAGAAATACCGCAGAGCTGAAGCTCTTTTGTAAACTTTATACTAAACTGACATGGCTGTCCAAGTCCAAGTCCTTTTGAGAAAAAAAAGAAAAGCTCGACCACGTTCAGACTGCTGCTAGCTAGCCTAGGCTGCTAACAGTCTCCGCCTATATTTGTGGTCTGGGTTATTTGCGTCACTTTCGTGACTGAATACTGGTGTTTGTGCCATTTCTGGCTTAATGTTTCCATCCGAATCAAACCGCTCGTCCTGATGTCATTGGTGCATGTCTTCCTTCTTCATTCTTGGTGTTTCCTGTTTGTTCTGTCTCCCTTTGATCTGGCTAGGCGTATCTCGAAGGAGAGCGAGCTTCCAAACACAACGACCTTTCGGCCACCATTTATTGTTTTAAAATTTTGAGTATTTTAATTTTGCCAAAAAGTACTGAAAACAGTTTTTGAATGTGAATAGTTCCGAGATATGAAAATTTTCGCGTGTGACCATAGTGGTCTTATAGTTGTCTTCCTGTAATATGAACGGGTTAGTCATGTAATGGATATGTGTGTGAGAGTTTGTGTGGAGTCTTAAGCGGGTCCAGTCGTCATTTGTTATTATGTGATCGGGTTGTGTTGATAGCTAAGCTCCGGTGTACGTAAATACCATATAACCGGACCGTCCAGCTCACGCTTTGAGATCCAAATGATCGGCGATAAGAATTGTTGTGGCATGTTGGGCAACGAACTCAAGTGCTCTCTGTGGGAATGGGTTGGGGGGTTAAACTCATAGTACATCCTGACATGGCTTTCGTGTTTGTTAACTTAACGAGATTTTCCTAACCAATGAAAACAGTTATCAAATCTCTATTGACAAATCAGCTGTGGGCAGCTTTATGCAGCACTTTTATTTTATACGTTATTTATAACTAACCATAATGTAACATTTCAGAGTATGCGTTAATTTATGAACAGACGTTAACTGTATTCTCTGTCGCACCTGTTTCGTTGCTAACGTTAAATTATATATCATTTAACAGCTTTTACCCCTGTCTTACACAGGACAGCAAGCTAAACCACTTGTCATGGGTGCTCACTCCGCGGCTCAGCTGTGCAACCATCTTTCACAACAAACCAAAGTTACTACTAGTCCCTATACATGCAATTGGAGCCTGATTGCATCTTATCTAAACACAGATTGCATGCTTTCACCCTCCCCTCCCCCCTCCCTTTCCTTTCTATCCATAAAAGATAAACGTATTGACACTTAGCGTATTTTTACTACTGTTTACCAAGCTCAGAAATGTTGGCGTTATTCGAGCAGATTTCCAATGCTAGTAATTATTATTTAGCTGATTATTATTACCTGTTTAAATATTTATAAATGAAACGATGTATGAAACGAGGGAGATTAGAAGGGCAGAATATCAGACAGGCCTGCGTGCCCATTCCTAACACTTTGAAAAATAAAGTTTATTCTGTCGTTAGTTCCTTGAAAGTTGGACGAGGTCTCTGGGGTTTGTTCTGTTGCATTGTCATTCAGGTTGCGACTCTTAAAGATAGCACCCTGTAGGGGAATACAGACACAGAAACAATCAGCCAGACGGAACTTAATGGAGAAAAAGACGAATTATCAACTTGACCTGACGCATTCTGATATTTGTTGTGTCTGCGTTTGTTTTAGTGGTTCCATGTATAAGTTCAAATAGAGAATGCCTGCATAAATCCTTAAGGTTAGAAAAAAATTCAAAGTGGAGGCGAAACATGTAGACATGAACAGCATCAATCTGGAACAGTGCACATTGCGGGTATCAGATTAATAGAGCCAATTTTCACAGTGAAGACGGCTTCTTATGGAGTTACAATGTAAACGCAACAGACACAGAGCCTAGAATGCTCAGCGGAGGGAAGGAGATAGACACAGCACAGAAACTACTGAATATTTCAACTGTAGATTTATCAATGGACAAAACAACAGACTATATAAACAGCTGCAAGATTGGTTGGCATGTAACATAGATATATAATAGGAGAAAGCAAGAACAAAAAGAGCAATAACTAAACAAAACACTAAAAAAAAAATATAGAAAAGAAGGCGGGCATAAAAGTTTAAAACAATAAACACAAATTAACGCCGAAACTTTCAATTAGGCGATATGCCAGGGGAGGTGGTTGCTTTGATACCCAGAACAATATTTTATTGCAGTAATATGATATCAGCTCGACTGCAGTAACTATTTTTGCATCATCTGATTTACAATATGTTTGTTACTTTCATACACCTGTTTGAATACATAACAGCTTCACATTACCAAATCACAAACAAAAATAACAGAGCATTAAGGCGAACATAAAACTACTGTGTTATAAAACCAGAGACCTATAAAGTATTTGTGTGTGAATACGCCAGGTCTCAGTTACAGCAATGTTTATGCCGGCTTATCTAAAGTGTCGGTCTATCATAAAACTTGTTTCCAAAGTCTGCCACTAGTAAAACATTCACAAGAGCCATACTATGACGGGTTATGGCTCTGGCACGGCTGGGGTGGGTAATGATTATTCTACGGTTGGTTTCTCTGAAATGGAGTTTATGGAGGCGAGGAAGCGGCCTGTATTAATTCTGGGCAGGCCAGGGTGTTTGGTCTTTAAAATGACGTTGAGGAGTGGGGTTTATGTTTAGAGATGTCATTTTTTTCTAGACTACAGTCAGCCGACACTTTCCCGTTGAGTAAAATACATGACAGTGTTTCTAATTGATTAGAAAATCAAAAGTGTACTGTATTCTAGTTCAAGGCATACGGTTATTGTAAACAATGTATATATATATATATATATATATATATATATATATATATATATATATAGAGAGAGAGAGAGAGAGAGAGAGAGAGAGAGTATGTGTGAGTGTGTGTGTGTGTGAGTGTGTGTGTATGCGCATGTGTATGAATGTGGTTTTTTTTTTTGGGTAAAGAGAGGGGGGGGGGGAAGTGGGAGGGAGGATTATTTTAAACGATTTTATTTTATTTTGTTTGCCCTTCTATTAGTGTATTTTCATACTCCGTTTAGCATAATTTGTTTCTTCACTAATATGTCACATATGAGACAATTAACACTGCTTCCATGTGTATTCATGTGAAAAGTGTAGTGCACGAATTATTTTTTTTTTAAACAATTGAACAAGAAAAGAAGATTACTAGCAGTCTTCAGGTTCTAAACATCAGTTAATGTCTAACCAATAAACACCAAAATATCTCACAAGCTAATATTAATCTGCCATATTAATCTTTAAAAAAAATTACAATAAAGAACAATAATAACGTTCGTGTTCAAGACAGAACACGCAAGTAATCAGCTAAAATTATGGTAAAGACAAAGAATTTGGAGACACCATAGGCTTGATAATATATGATTGAATGAAAGCTAGCAATGGACCAAATGGCTCTTGGTTGAATCGGGGTGTATATACTTTAAAAAAAAAAAAGAGATTCAGTCCTCTCTCGTTTATTTAAAATTTATGTGTTGAGAGTTTTTAAGTCGGCCTAATTTCTCATTACTGTAAAATGTAAGTGTCAGGAATTGTATGTTTTATCATTTTACTCCCTCTCTATAGAATCGCCGATAAAAACTGCTCTGCCAGTAACAATGAAAGCAGTGTAATCGTGTTGTCGAAGTCCTTATGTTTGAATCACCACCACACGGATTTAAAAAAAAAAATAGCATTGGGTTGACCCATCCTAGGCTCCGGGTAATAATATCCAGGGAGTGAAGGTAGCCTAATAAAGAATTTAAATGTAGAATAGCCCAAGCAAAAGCAGCATTCTTCAAAAATTAGGAATATTCTATGCAGTCATTCTTTGTCAGTTGGGACATAGGAAAACATACTCAAGAGCTGTACAAATCCTATCCTGATATAGAAGTGAAACATGGACGGTTGGGCGATTAGTGGAATATTATTTGAAAAGGAGATGTGGTTTTTAAAAGAGGAATGATGACAATGACCTTGAAAAACCTTTTTTTTTAAAGGAATGAAGATGTCATGACAGAAACTGACTACGGAAGCGTACCGACTGCCCGCATCAGTAGAGACACTATATAGATTGGGTTATTCAAATAAGTTTTAATAAAGCAGCAACATTTGGAACATGGGAATTGTCACGGGTCAGAGGCTCAAGCCTGAACATAGAAAGATCGTTAATGCAATACAACAGGCAATAATTTGCGGGCCACTTGCTAGATACTGGCTGGCCAAATGTTGCCTGTGTGCCACCAGTTGAATAGCCCTGATCTAGATTCTTAGGTAATGTCTTGAAAAGAAGAAAACTGGAGTACATCGTGACCGTGGGTAAGTTGGAGAAAAGAAGCAAAGGCAGGCCGATAGAGAAGATGCTGACGTCAAGGCATGGAAGATCGTCTGTGTCAGAACTGACTGAATGTACACAAGACAGAAGGTTGAGGACGAGAAATGACTACCAACGCCATGCGGTAAGAGGAAGAAAAATAAAGATAAGCGGCCCAACAAGTGCTGACTGGACTAGCAAAGTATGAGTGCAGAATCACGTGCTCGAAGCACCCACCACTGAGAGTATGATAAATGTCCTTTACTTCACCTACTTTAATTAAAGTTCCTAATCTTTGTGTTTATTAATTTACCCAATATTCTCATTATCTGTTTGCAGGGGTTCTTTGTCGCCCTGATCTTCTGCTTTTTCAACGGGGAGGTAAGAGCGGAAAGTACAAAATACAATGTAATCATATTTTAGCTTTAGCATGAATGTGTAGTAGCCTTCCTTGTTTGCCCTATTTTCGTTAAAATCTGTTGAAACCAATTGTATGTTTCATTTACCTACTGAATGTTGCCTTTAGGTCTCATTATTTTAGTTATTAGTGATTATTCCCTTTTATTAAATGTTATCCTGTCATTTATACCTGAGAATGTAATTATCAAATACATTTTGGATAGGTCCTTGCAAGTTTTTTTCTGCTACAAAAAAAACTTTACATGTTGGGGGGGGGGGGGGGGGGGGGGTATTATTTTTTTGCTGTCGACGTCCTTGTGTTATGAAATTTAAGTACCCAGTTGTTCTTTCGTGAAGTAAATGGCGTAACAACGGATCGATCATGGTATTCTCATTATAAAATCTGTTCTAGCGTAAATCTAATGAATTTCATGTGTAAAATGCATAAATTATCTACTATTTAACTACTATCAACGTAAATCTTGTGTGCGACATTTTTGCAAAAGCATAACGCACTAGGAAAATTTTCGTAGTCACCTCTTCTTCTTCTTCTTTTTTTTTTCTTCTTCTACTTTGTCTTTTTCTTTTTCTTCTTCTTCCGATTCTTGTCACATTGTTTTATCATATTTTGATGTAAGTGTCAGAATGTTGTGTATGATTTTTTTTTTTTCAAACATTATGTCGCACAGGTTTTCCATAATGAACAAAAAATAAAAACTCCATAGCAAAAGACATAACACTGCGCAGCAAAAGACAAAACAATGCATAGCAAGAGACAAAACGCTGCATAGCAAAAGAAAAAACGCAGCATAGCAAAAGACAAAACAATCAAAACAATGCATAGCAAAATACATAACACTGCACAGCAAAAGACAAACCACTACACTGCAAAAGACAAAACAAAGCGCGGCAAAAGACACATCAATGCATAGCAAAAGACATAACACTGCATAGCAAAAGACAAAACAGTGCACAGTAAAAGAAAAAAACACTGCATAGCAAGAGACAAAACACTGCGTAGCAAAAGACAAACCACTACACGACAAATGACAAAACGCTGCATAGCAAAAGACAAAATGCTGCATAGCAAAAGACAAAACACTGCATAGCAAAAGACAAAATGATGCCTAGCAAAAGACAAAACATTGTACAACAAAAGACAAAACAATGCACAGCAAAAGACAAAACAATGCACAGGAAAGGACAAAACAATGCACAGCAAAAGACAAAACAACGCATAGCAAGAGACAAGACAAAAAGGCAAAAGACAAAAACAATAGGACTTCTTTAATGACCAGCGATGAGAACCATGTTACTGATTGCGATAAGCACTGTGCATATAGTTATAGAGCTGTATTCTCTACTAAAAGCTTGCTTGGATGGGGAAATTGGGGCTTATAAAAAAAAAAAAAGGCCGAAAGGTGGATGGTTAAGGACAATGTAGCCGAGTGAAAGCAAGAGTGTACTGGGTAACACCATGAAACATAAGGCCGTATAAAACCTTTCTGAAACCGCAATAAAGAAACTGGACAACTCTGTGGTAACTCATCAATATTGCAAATGTTAAATGGGCACATGACATTGAATGATGGTGATGATGATTATAATGAAGATGAAGATAATAATGATGGTGATGATTGTGATGATGATGATGATGATTATGATGATGATAAGACGGCGATTTTACAGATTAGATTTGCGTCAAACGTTCCATTTGTCATTATCTTAGCATCAATTTAAATGAAAATGTAGTAAGTGGGGAATCCTTTTTCACGCCAGGAAGTATATGGTGGTTATCCTATTTTTTTTTATACGCAAGTCAGCATTCTTCGATTGGTGTGGACAAAGATTTCGATCGTATGAGATAACTGTAACAGTATCGTACCAGTGAGCCGACAAATTAGTCTGCTAGTTACTGCGTTATTATGGTTTACTATTATAGTTTCTACAAAGCAGGACTGAAATCAGATCATTCGTCTTCACCCTTCAGGTAATTGTCTTGTTAGACATCGCTATTAATTACCCTTGTACTGTACTTATACTCACTGTTCCTTTACTGTCAGTCTCTGCCTTCGGTCCATTTGCTCTAGTTTTCAGGACAGTGCAGTAAAGTTAGGGAAAATTTTCACGCTACTGACGCATTGGGAAAATAATGTTAGACACATTTTTTACATCTCAGTAGGAGGTGTGGTCAACAGTACGCCGGTCGCCCTCACCTCTTACTTTACCTGATGATTTGTATTCCCAAAGACATCCTCTATAGTGCATTAAAGACAGGTAGCATATGTCGAAGACGACCTCTACTACGACGTAAAGATGTGTACAAACATGACGCGAATGATACAGGTATTGAGGTGGACTCGTGGAAACAAAATGCCATGGGTCGTGATGTCTGGAGGGGGCACATCAGGAATGGAATGAGAATGAATGAAGTAATGTTTACAGAACGGATGAGAGTTGAGCGTCTGCGAAGAAATAGACTAAACACAAGTGTTAACAACAACAGTCTTGAAATCTCATGCCATAATTGTGAAAGACTTTCCTTAACGCGAGCGGGTCTTGCTAGTCACTCTCGCCATTGCCATGAGCTTTGAGTCCTATGCCCCAGCATAGCACAACAAAACACTATCGTCTGGAAAGAAAGAAAGGTGCCAACCACTATCACTTGATGCTCATTATTTTTTGTTGATCGCGAAGAGAAGGCTATTTTAAAAAAGAGATCTAATTAGAAGCCAGTATAAAAATACATAAATAAACTCATAAACTGTTTGTTTGTTTGACCCTTGCTTTCTAAGTGAAAATTGTCGTATCTTTGCTCGTGGTATTCTTTTAAATGCATGCCGTTTATAATGATCAGTGATAAATATTTGCTGTCAATGTTTAACATTCTAACAGTGCGTTACATGAAAGCTTGTAATGTAAGTGTTTGTACGGCTAACTGATAGTGTGCTCGCTAACAATCTGCTCCGGTGAGCTACCATGTGATATAGCAGGTGTGGTGAAGGCTCTATGGGATCAAAAGGACAGTGTAAAATAACAGATAGGGAATCCATACACTGAAAGATTAATTCAACGCGGGGTGTGGAGAGGTTCTAGAAGGTTTTTAACAATGAAGGGGAAAAGGAGGCGGACTTTTATTGAGGTTGCAACCGGTACTACTAGCATATCAGCTCTTCGTTGGTTACTGAAGAAAGGGACGAGTGAGAATGTCCCGAGTACAGTAATGTAAATTCTTCATTCATTCGTTCACTCGTAATTCATACACAAATTGATTTGATTGATTAATTGATTGATTGATTGATTGATTGATTGATTCATTAATTCATTCACAATCTGCAGCGCGCACATAACTGAGATTGACTTATAACGAATCTTTTCCCCAGAGCCGCCTTCCAAAGTGTTAAGAATTGAATTAACATGTCCCTTTAGAATGTGTCCTTATCATTCTTTCAGATGAATTTAGCTGGGTGTTTTCCAAAAATATAACCATGGCCTGGCTGGAAAGAGAGGGGGAAAAGGGGGGGGGGGGGGGCTCAGTCCCCTTACCATTTGTCTAGGATCCCAAGGGATGTAAACTTCGTTTTTTTTTTTTTTAATGAGCCAATAGTTGTTAACCCTTACCCTCGGTATTATGGATATCGCAACCCTTCGGCCTTGATCAAATGATAAATACCGTAAATCTGGGAGAAATGTGACTTTTCTGCCTACCCCGGGCGTGAATCCGGACAAGGAGTTCGTCACCCGGTCACAGTGCAGTCCGGTTTAGACAGCTACGCTAGTGAGCCGGGCATAAAACGTCGTTTAAGTGTGTAGTATAACAGTAATAAGATTATTTTTAATTTGCATTATTGTAAATGCTGTATTTATAGTGCAAATTGTATTCGGTTTTTTTTTTTTTTTCAACTTTTTTTTTATTACAGTACAGTAAAGAAGACATTCTATTTGTAAATCTGAAAAAAAAAAAAAAAAATTATGTCTTTAATAAATCTGCACACTACCACATATAAAAAAAAAATACAAGGTGGAGATTAAATATGTTTCAAAGAAATGTTTAAATATTTCATGTTAACGACTGAATAAAAATGTCGACTGCACAAGAGAAGTTAGAAAAATACTTGCTTTAGCAATGAAGAGGCTAAACATTATGCAGTACCATTGGTGTAGCAGGTGTAAGCAAGTTATAGTAACAATTTTTGCATCGTCAATGCCTTCCGTGGAAACCTTTAGATGTGAGCATGGACTCTCACTCAGTCTTTGAAAACGTAAATCAAGGCTTTCGAATTGAAATGTTATAGGTACATTCTTAGAATACTGTGGACCAAGAAAAAGACAAACGTCGACATCCTTCAGGACCTGAAGATCAAGTAGAACTGGCTCATAAACATAATCCTCTGTCGAAAGCTGAGGTATTTTGGAAATATCAAACGCTGTAGTGATCTGGATGGAACGACGATGAAGAATGCAGTTTCCTGAATACGATGCAGAGGCCGACCTTCTCCAATGTGAATACAGGACATGCAAGATGCATTGGCTAGGAAAGCCACCAGGGCTGGAGAACAGACTGAAGAAAAATAGTCTTTCAGGAGTGCCACGTAGGGCGACGTTTTGTAAAGAACATGATAATTGATTAATTGATGGTAAACAAAAATAATCATATAATTGAAATAATACGGAATTTATAAACATACTTAAAGTGAGAACATCTAAACACAGTTGTTTGGGGGAAAGGGCTCTGGCAACTTTACAAATTTCCTAAGGGATGGTCAGCCTCGCTGTTCGATTGATATTCCTTTTTTGTAAGGAGGTTGACTTGAGGGATCTACGCTTTTAGGTTCCTGCAACCTTGATGGTTTGATAGTATCTTTATTTTCTGTGGGAGCCGCCGAAGTCTAGCGGCTAGACGCTTGCCTGCGAATCGGAAGGTCATGGATTCAGTTCTTGACTAGGGTCATTAGTCATTAGTTTCTAAAGCTCCCAGGTCGACCCAGCCTTCAGTGGATACCAGGTGCAGTTGTGGGAAGTAAAGGCGCCCGGTGTGATGCTGACCACAATATTCACCAAGGGCTGTTCTGTCTATAACATATAGGTCTAGCCCTGTATCCCTAATACAACTGGAAGGAGAGGAGACGGGTCCTTAACTTTTACTTTATTTTCTGTAGAACATGGCCTCACAGCTGAGCTGCGGAGTTCCAGAAAATAAGTCTTTTTCAGCTTTGCAGTGTGAACCCTATTTTACTTAATCTGGAATTGTAGCCTCAACTACTGGATTTAGTGTAATTGCAACTTGGCAAATTTAATACAACTTTTGAGCAACTGAATTGACACACGGGTTATTCATAGCACAAGAACAACGTTAACATTTTGTATGAAACAGTTCACTCCCTTTAGTTGCATAAACTGGCGCTGGGGAACTACCAATAGAAATCTAACCCGCTAAAACCAACGCCAGATTTGTATTATTTGTGACAATGACTTGTCTTGCAGCGCCAAATTGTTCTACTGTGTACCTTTTCAGGTGTTGAGAACATGCCGTGACAAGCTTTCACTGCAGCAACAAAGTGGGCACCGGTGTGATAAATATAGTTTTAAAAGTCCATTATAAGGTGCTAAATGAGAATTATTACACGTATGCCTTGTTTGACTTATGAATGTATCTTTTGCCACATTTGTAATCTCATCCGGCAACTGGCTTTCTTTATCACGTCACCCATCGTGTGTTGAAAATACAAACATGGGTCTGCATTATATCGCCGTTGGGTCATTAGTTTCTATAGCAACAGTTCTTAACCTGCAGGTCGCGACCCTTTGTTGAGTCGAACAACCTTTTCACATGGGTCGCCTAAGACCATCGAAAATCACACATTCATTAAATGTATAAAGGCCACATTAAAAGGGAACTGTATTAAAGGGTCACAGTATTATGAAGTTTGAGAGCCACTGGTCTATAGGATCCGCCACTTTGCTTGACTAAGCCTAAACTTGGCATCGCATCAACACTTACGGGATATATTTGTTATCTTCTTGACACCACAAAATTCAAATCCCATAATTACTCACAATAGCATTTTTTCAACTGGTTTTAAATTACCTGGTGTTTACAGTATTCCCAAAATGTCCACTAGTTTCGAACTCTTATTGACCAAGCATGAAAGTCCGAAGAGCCAACAAGGTACCAAATTATTATTCAGGGCACACCACGGTTATATATCTTGGATTCAAGAATATTTGGGACTCGCCGTGGCCGAGCGGCTAGACGCTCGCCGCGAATCGGAAGGTCATTGGTTCGCTCCTTGTCGGAGCCGGACTTTTTTACAAAAATGACCTTAGCTTCCAGGTCGACCCAGCTTGAGTACCGGGTGCAGTCCTGGGAAAGTAAAGGCGGCCGGCGTGATACATCACCAATCGTGTGCCAATTGGTTTATAAGAATATATGTCTAGCCCTATATGCTCTTTTTAAGACGTGGAAAAGGGTCCTTTACTTTACTTACTCACAAGAATATTTGACTACTAGTTACAATTCATCCACACATCCAGTTCAGAAAAACAGAGGTGAATGATTATTTGTTTGTTTATTTATCGTTTACATCTTGTCTGCTCGCACCAGAAGCTTCTATCGGCCTCTCTACATGACCTAGGTCATAACATGTTTACCTGCAGCTTGTAGATTGTAGATTGTATCTATCAACATTATTCTACAAAAAAAATTAGCTTGTGCCCGCAGGTTGCTCATTTAAACCAGCGATTCCTTTGATGTTTTACTGATCAACTGTTTCTATAAATAGGATTATCGTGATTCTGCTTTGTTTATATATATATTATTCATAATATAGATATATACGTTATTTCCTCGACCCCATAACTTGCTTTTCTGCAAACACAAATTGTTTATTATATTCCTAATATGATATTTTGAGTTCGCTAAGATCTAGTTTTTAAGTGCCTTTCTTTTTCCTATTATTATTATTAATTTTTTAAATTTTTTTTTCTCTCATTTCTTCTTCTACCTAATATTATAAAACATGTTGAACTACTGTTGTTACTCTTGAAGAAAATATAATGCAAGGGTGTCCGATATTTACAACACATTTTAAAGTGATTTTTGACATGACTTATATAAATTAGACAAATCAATGAATAGGCATACACGGGCGGATTGTTGTCCATGGCTTCTCTAATTGTTGGCAAAATTAGTTCATAGATCGTGTACAGTTTTCCTCTACTATATCCATACGTAGATTGTTACTTTGTGCACACGCATTGCAGTCTTCATTGTGAATATTTTGTGCTTCTGAAAATACTGAAATACGGAAGCATGTCTGTCTGTGCCTTCCCTCTATACAGCTTTTTGAAGGATTGATGGCCCCTGAAACCAAAACAAACTCCATACTTGATGGCAAACCAGTAAGGTAGTTCTCAAATACCTCATTCAATCTTCAGAAGGGCCTGCGTGAAAAATGTTTAACCCTTTGGGGACATTTTTTTCCACCGTTCGTTCGTTTGTTCATTCGTTCCAGGAAAGTTATAACTGTGTCACTAGTGTCGGGTACATCAACAACGAACTCACTATATTCTGTAGGCATGTGAGAGTAAACCTTTGAATATCTGAGCTCAAGAAGATCAACAAGGGTTGCATACGAAGACAATGGGTGGAGTCCCTGAATGGATCTAGGCTAACAAAATCAGCTTCATATTTGTTCGGGGGCATTGTGGTGTAAAGGACAATGAACGAGCTGACCGACTTGTACCTGATGTTCACGTGGGAAACGGACGAGCAATGAATAGGGCCCTTAGAGAAGCTGCTTGATGTAACGAATAAAGTCTGATTGTGAATCGGCAACATGGCGAGACTACACAAACATAACATCAAAGAGGTGAAGCCAGCTAAGAGCGCTACACTAGAACGAAAGAAGAATAGTGAATCAACACAGGACTGTTGTTGCCACTACACGCTCAGGAGATACCGAAGAGAGTATCTGATCAATTATGGACTGGATGGGTCGATGTGTCATGATGATATTCTGTCGACTAACTTAACTAACTTTGCATACGCTGTGTACTTTCTTGCATTTCTTTGTCATTGGGAACAGTCGGTTGTGTTTGGCATCTAACTGTAATAAATGTTTGTTGAAAGGGTTTTCCGTCTAAGCTCGTCTCTCCTGACAGAGAAAAACGTGATTTGTCAGCAGGTCGATTTGCGTTGATTTCGAAGACGGCATGATTTTAAACTGTTCCAAGGCAATGTTGAACTACTGACCATATTATTACAAACTTACATCATGCAAACACATGAGATGCTGAGGTTGGTCTGCGACCATTTATAAGGCATAACCACAATATATATATATATATATATATATATATATATATATATATATATATATATATATATATATATATATATATATATATATGCATACACACATACACACTTATATATGTGTATGTGGGAAACAACCCACCAGCACTGGATTACAGTAACGGTAGTTTGTGGTGCCTAAATAAAACTGTGCTTAATGACTCTATACAGTTGAATGTAGTTTCCAGGAAGTGCTTGTTTATGTTTATTTCTCATTCCTAAGATGTCAATGCTACAGACCGCAATCCTGAATGGGGACACATATATTTACATGTGTGCTGGAGTCACATTTTATTTTGTTTTCAAGTCCCATGATTTTGTGATTAATTCAATTAATTATAGTGTGTGAAATATTTGTTTCTGTGTATTTATGTATATTTACACACGCACGCATATTTAAATATTTACACACACACGCACAAACACACAAATATTACATGGTGCTGGGTGTTTTGTTGAGATTGCTGTATTTGTTGAATAAGGACAACCGAGACGTTAAATGGGTAGTTTATGCAATAATATAAGGCTCCTATTGCATTTATTTATAATATGGCTTGGCAGTAAGATATGCCTAGACAGTAAAGTAACGTATCGAAAGGGACCCTTTTCCACGCCTTTAGGTGTATAGGGCACAAATGGCTAGACCTAAAATTTTTTAGACTAATCAGCATAAGATGGGTGATGTTGTCAGCATCACGCCAGCCGCCTTTACTTCCCCGGACTGCACCCGGTACCCACTCAAAGCTGGGTGGACCTGGAAGCCAAGGTCATTTTTGAAAAAAGTCTGGCTCCACCAGGATGCGAACCCACGATCTTCCGTCCAGCCGCTCCACCACGGCGACTTCCTGCATTAACAGTAATAACAATATAACTTTTACAGAATCGCGGAGTAACTACTCTTGACAAACTAAGAAACATTTCAGGATTCACTAAGTAACATCCCTTCTTTTAGTGTGTGTTGCATGTCGTTTCGGAGAGAGGAGTGGGGTGGGGGTTTAACGTTTAAAAAAAAAAGGGGGGGGGGGGTGGTATTAACATTGTTTTTTAATTGTTCGGTTAGTTCGACGTTGGTATCCCCATATTTGTTCATTTAGTTCGACGTTATTTCCCCCAAACAAAGTAGGTCAGTTTTCATTGACAGGTTTGTTGGGATGGTCGTCTTTCCTAGAGGTTAACGTTTAAAAAAAAAAAAAGGGGGGGGGGGGGGTGGTATTAACATTGTTTTTTATTTGTGCGGTTAGTTCGACGTTGGTATCCCCATATTTGTTCATTTAGTTCGACGTTATTCCCCCCAAACAAAGAAGGTCAGTTTTCATTGACAGGTTTGTTGGGATGGTCGTCTTTCCTAGAGGTTTCGACTGTCCCTCACGCTTGTTTGGTGTCCTTGCATAAACGTTTTTAATTTGAGAAAGAGAATGCTAGTGACATAGGTTTCATCACTCAATGTGGGGGTTGTATTAGACCCAGTGCGTGTATGTTTTTTTTAGTGTTAAAAGCGCTGCCGTGCTGAAATATATAACACGCGATATCAACGGTATTGCGGGAAACCTCCGTCTCTCTGTGGCAAGGTAAAGTGGTCTAAGGTCGACCAATCATAAGTGAGCTCGGCTAAAGGTCGACGAATCAGAAGTAAGCTACTTTGTAAGAGTGTAAATAATGAGACTAACGTCAAACTAACCGTTTGTTCTAGTACCACCTTGTTGACCGGCGTATCGACGAGGTGTTGAATCAATATTTTGACTGTGTCGACTTAAGACCGAAGCTAACTAGTGAATACACGAAGTATTAACCGGCATGGGTAAATGTCAATGCCTAGTTCGTGTGAGCAAGACTGGCATGCGAAGTTATGAGGGGAAAGATGAAACAACGCGTGAATGAGTGCCGGCGTCTTGAGTAGCACGGAGAACTCACAGAGAATTCACACATGTATATACTGGGCCAAGAGTTGAGCAAAATAGCTGAGTGCAGTTGAGCTGAGTTTAAGTGCAGCTGAGAAGAGTCGAGCAGAGAGAGCTGTGTGTTCCTCTGTAAGGGAGCTTGTCTTAGGTGACGACGCGTGTGGCGTTTATGTCCACTACGGAAACGTGACAGTGATTCTACTTACGAGGAGTGACCCTCGTAGGTGTCGACTATTGAATATGTGCTGATGGGACTCTAGAGTTTGGAGTCTTGCGGGTCATCACAGAATTGCTCAACGTGGCAGATTTGCTGCGTGCATATTGGGGTAACTTGAGTATTGTAGAGGTTCCCAGTCAGCCGATGTAAAGTGCCTGTTACTGAGTATAGCAACAGAGGTCAAACTGAGTAAGTTAGATGGAGCTTGTTCAGTCTTTCTGCTAGCCCTGACGTGAGGGTTAACCAGCGACCGAGGCACTGAAGTGGTGAGCTCGAGTGTCTGATTGGCTGCGTGTGTATGCTGTATTCTGGAGCGCCGCTGGGACTGCACGATGAGGGTAATTCCGTGATAACCAGCGTAGGGACATACGTAACGATGCTTCATTTCCATATATTGTGTGCCGGTTTGGTAGACCTGAACGCCCGTGTGAACACATATATGACTGACAACCGTTGTTGAGTTTTCCTGAATGTGTGAGGGTGGTAAAGTTCGAGCGCAAATCAAAACCTAGACACTTGACTATATGTTTGTATGCTGCAACCCATATTCTGCATACAACAGTGCGGTTTGAGCTGTACAAATATCCAGATTTTATCAATATGAGCCGCCGTTGGGTAGCGGCTAGAGCTGGCCTGGGGGTCAAAACATCATCTGTTTGGAATTTTTCCAAAAAATGTCATTAGATCCCATGTTGATCTAGCCGTATGTGGGTACCACGTATAGTCCTGGAAAGTAAAGAAGACCGGTGTAAGTTGATATTACCAATCGAGTGCCAATTGGTCTATAAAATATATGTCTAGTCCTATATGTCAAGTACACATGAGGACGTGGGGAAGGGGCCCTTTACCTAAGTGCACCAATAACCGGGTTTTTATCTTAACATAGCTAGAAGTCTATTTGGTTTATTGATTGGTTTTTACAGGGGATCAACATCAAAGCACAAGGGTAGTAACCTATAAGTAGAACCAACGAGAAACATATTTTTACAGACCGATTGGCACTAGGTGGGTAATGTGGTCAGCATTTCGCCGGTCGTCTTTACTACCCAATGACTACATCCTGGTACCCAATTTAGGCTAGGTCGACCTGCGACACCCCATACCACGATACAAATCAACGCAGCCAGCATGGGTTTCGATCGCTATACGTTGGAAATCCAAGTCGGACTCGCAACGCCTTAGCCACGAACACCGCCTACTACCCAGAGACCAGGTAAATCCAAGTTTTAAAAAATCCCAGCCTTCACCGGGACTTTGAACCCGAAACCTCCAGCACTCGGGACGGACGCCTTGTCTCGAGACCACTCAGCCCAGACCGGCTCCAGCTGACGGTACATTTTTTAAGCAAGAAGTACTGCAGGAGAAGCGCCAAAGGTGCGATGGTTCTTGAGTGGCGAATCATTGATGTTTCTGTATTTTATACTTTGTGGTGGTGGCTGTCGTCGATGGCGAATGTGCCTAATTGGGTAAAAGCCAGGAACACATGACGCCCCTAGAATAGAGGAGTGTCCCAGGAAATCCTCTATGAGACACGCGGTCGATGAGATGGGGTGACTTTCGTAAGTAGTACCATATATATATATATATATATATATATATATATATATATATATATATATATATATATATATATATATATATATATATATATATATATATATATATATATATATATATAGAGAGAGAGAGAGAGAGAGAGAGAGAGAGAGAGAGAGAGAGAGAGGGGGGGGGGGACAAACCCATATTGCCTATGGATCAAGTTTCTTAAGAACCTGATGACAAATTAAGAAGATGAATCCGTATGCATTAATACACAGATTGTTGTCGCAAAAGTATGGGCGGAAGACGTAGAAAAGTTGCTTATCGGTAGATGTCTGCTTAAGACTGGACGCGGATACAGTTAGCCGGGCTTTCCACTAGCGTGTACAGGATAAGAGCAATTTCACTGTATCCTGTGTCACTTCTACACTTGAAACTTTACACTTAGGCAGGAGACTGTCAGTTTTAACTTTCACATTGCATGTTCCGTCCTTGTCGTATTTCCTTTTTTTTTTTTTTTTTTTTTGCGCGTTGTTTAGTGTCTTCTTATAATTTGCCTCGCATACAGCGGTGCCGCCACAAACACGTCATTTGGGGGATAATTGGAAAAGGGGGAGGGAGGGGGTGCGCAGTCTGCTTAGAATTGTCTGGGGTGGAGCCCTAATGAGCTTGATTATTTAAGTGAAAGTAAAAAGTAAAGGATCCTTGTCCACACCTTCATGCGTATTGGGCGTATAGGACTACACCTATATTTTCTATCCATGAGTCGGCACTTAGTGGATGATGAGGTCAGCATCACACCAGCCGCCTTTACTTCCCAGGACTGCATGACGTACCCACCCAAGGCTGGATCGACCTGGGAGCCAACATCATTTTTTATAATCAAAAAGTCCGGCTTTCCGATCCACAGGCAAGCGTTTAACCGCTACCCCATGGCGACTCTCCAGGATTGTTTACTTGTACACTTATTATTATTATTATTATTGTTTTTATTATTATTATTATTATTATTATTATTATTATTATGTTGCGTTGTGTGGCAAATAAATGGGAAATTATGTTACATTTATAAACATAAAATTAAATACATAACATAACCCTTGACCCCTAAGGGTCCTTGCGGTGTATTGATGGAAGCACGAGCACATAAAACCCTCCATCTTTCTCTCTCTTTTGCTTGAGGAATAAGTGTATGATAACTTAGTCCTGTCCATTTCTTGATGTTGTCATTCTTCTTCGGCCTCGTCTTTTTCAACTACCCTCCCGCCCACGCCCCAACCCCCACCCCCGCCCCCTGTTCCTTGAAGTACAGTCTTTGCAAAAGAATCATCTCTCACCATGTGCCCAAACCAAGCTAGCTTGCGACGTTTTCCCACAGCCAAGAGAGGCTCCTGATATCCTGCAAATTTGTAAATTTCATATATTTATTAGTTTTGTGTTCTAAATAACTAATTCGTAAAATGCGTCTTTACATTTGCATTTGAAAGCCCGAATCCTCCTTTCCATTTCTTCAGTGAGAGTCCAACTCTCACCCGTATAATAAAATAGACAACACCTGTGAAAATTGACCTTAACTGTGATACTTATTTTGCCCTTCCAAATCGTATTCAGCTGCGACATTGCGGCTGTTGCCATGTCAAGTCCTGTCTTGATCTTTGTGGTACAGCTGCCATTGTTGCATGTGTGGAAGCCAAGGTATTGAAAGGTTTCAACTCCTAGTTTGTCCCCCCTTCTATCTTTATGTTGTTAGATATGTTATTGCGACTATTTACCAGTAATTAAATAGAGAACGTCTATTTATGACTAAGCGGAAGGGGAGAGAAGGGAGCAATTAAACCCCTCAAAGATATTTTAGTGGGGGGTAAGGTGGTCGTTCAGCACCCCACACCATCGAACGTTTATTGAGTGGATGTGGTCTGAGGTTGCATGATACCCTGGTTCCTGGCGCCCTTGCTTGCATATTGTGTGGTTTGTCCCATGCTCTTGTGTTGTTAACAATGGATGAAGATAGTTTGTCTTCTCTTAGCATGTGCGTATATGGTTTGTCTACTCGTATCCTGTACTGCGTCTTGTGCTTTTTATCCACTTCACTTGTCTGGTCTTCTTAACATATTATTTCTTGACTTTTCTTACAAGCACTTATTGTCTTTTATTGTTTTTAAATCATTATTTCATGTCCTACATCCCCACGCCCCCCTCCCCCCCCCCCCCATATATTTTGGGGTGTGACTAGCTTTTTCTTGTCAGTTCTTATTACATAGTTGGTAGATACCGCTTGTATTTTGTTATAATTTGAAGACATTCTGATGCATTTCGTTATTGTTGCTTAAATAATTGTTTCTTAGTATTAGAAATGTTTATTTTTTTTTTAAATCTAAGACACACACATAGACGCACACGAATCTTGCCCAGCGTACCGCCAAGGAGAAAACATTGAGGATGGGACTGGGGTAGGGGGGGGGGGTCGCACGCTTTGCTCAAGTTAAAATGTGCAATAATATTATTAAAAGCAGTTATTATTATTATCATCATCATCATTAGGTAGTCAGAGAAGGATTGAATGCGTTGGGAACCCTGCCCCTAATTCTAAAAAGACAGGGGGTGGGGGTGCACACTGGCCTTAAACTTTCTTTAATTATGCAATAATTATATGAATAGTAATTACTATTACTATTATTGTATGCCAAATGTTAAAATATACACATAAACGTGTTTGTGTATGTGTGGTTGTGTAAAATAACGGGACATGTATAAGGATATGGGAGCGGCCGTGGTGTATCGGCTAGATGCTCGCCTGCTCTCAGCTCGACCAAGCCTTTATTGGGTACCAGCTACAAGTCCTCTGAAGTAAAGGCGGCCGGCGTGATGTTGACTACATCACCTACCGAGTGCCGATTGTTCTATAAAATCTAGGTCTTACCCTATATGCCCAATACACCTGAAGATTTGAAAAATTAATTTTTTTTTTTTTTAACTGTCACTGATCTTCTCTCTTACCTTTTGGTGTTTCTTGCAGTTCTGCCCTTGTCCCTCGATCCTAGTTCTTATCTTTCAGGAGTGTATGTAATCATCATGTACACATCCTTTTAGATCTCCCTCTATTTCATTTGCATTCTGAGTTCCTCAGAAACACAGTCTAGCTATTCTTTTATCAGACTTTACAGTGTGTATGTTGTCATTACTTCTTGGCTTCATATAATTTTTTAAATTTTATCCAGAAGCTGTAATACGTATTAATGATTCTCACATATCTTTCAGTTCCTCAAATTCCGCACAGCCACCAGTTGAAGAATTTTTCTAATTCATTAGTAATTGCTTTTGTCGATCTTAGTTTTTCTGACCCATGCTATAGCATTTACTTGAGGTTAAACATTAAATATTTATTGTTTCTGTATTAATTTTAATTTCATTTGAGTCCCATGCGTTTTCTAACTCTTTGAAACCTCACTTGTCTTTAGTATGCACATTTGTTTATCCATGTGTTATGTTATGTTATCATAATCGACGTCTTTGCGCATTGGACATCCCCATGCGTGCTCAGTCCTCTGACGCATCAGCCACTTTAAGATACCTCTACCTCTACTTTTTGTTCCCATGAGGAGTTGTGTTATATTATCTCCTGTCTTTACCGCTAAGACGGCAATGTCGTGCTTCACCAAGCATAACTTCTCGGTCATGAAGCCGTGTTAGCGTCAGAGATTCGCCATTATCTCCCGACCTAATCCATACGGCGTTGATGATATCAGCTCTGTCCATGCTTTTTCCCATTTGCACTGGTGCATAACTTGCCAGCTAGTCAGCTCTTTCATTACATTTACTCCTGCGTGCCCAGGTGTGTAGATCCTGACGATGGAGGTTAACTGCGACTTCCAAATACTTTCTAACCATTCGGAGTGGAAACTACCTGTAGCGATTTTCTGAAGCATGTTCATAGAGTCTGAAACAATTACCGCATGTGCGGCTGCTTGTTCTGCTACCCACGCGAGTGCTCTGGTAGCAGCAGCTATATCCATGGTTATGCTTGACGTAGTCGTCTGGTAAGCGCCGCTATCCTCTTTTATTGTTTTTCCCATCCTTTGTGCTGTGTATGCCCATGCTGATCTTATCCCGCATTTCACTGACCCATCTGTGTAAATGACGACGTCTTCTGTGCGTGAGTACTGATCAATCAGTGCTCTAAATCTCGGCGTCAATGATGGCAGGTATCTGATTTCTGCAGTGCCGCACCAGTGTTATGACAAGCTTAGACAAGTCATGTTGCCCGAGCTCCGTCTACAGTTCTACCTATACAGATTTTTGACTAATTTCACTTCCAGTAGTGGATTTTACTAATGGGAAATCAGGTTATAATTTTCTTGATCTCCAAAGTGTGGGTTCTAGGGTCCAGGCTTGTTGGGTGTGGGGGTGGGGGGAATAACTGCAGCTTTACAAATATTCCGTTAAGGCGACTAATTAGGGGCACGATAAAAGCTCATACCTTTGGCAGAAAGGCGCTTACCTGTAAACCAAAAGACAACCTGCTAGCCGTCTTTTTAGTCATCATCTTCATCATTATCAAGTGTCTTGCTAACTGGCACGGGCGATCAAGCCTTCACAACCTGAGATCCTCAACCGCGTGTATCAGTTTGTGTGTTGACATCCGTCAACGAAATGACAAAAGACTGTTAATTATCTTCTCGCGCTATATATTCCTTTGAGTCTCTCTCCGCAGATTTTTCCAGTGGTCACAACATTGTTCACTTTCCATCTTCTCATAACATGACCAAAAAATGATGACTGTCTCTGATCTTTGTGATAAGTTTTCTTCGAGCTGTCGCCCCTTTCAAAACATCTGGATCACTCTTCTTAGCTGTCCAAGGAATTCTAAGGATTCTTCTATAAAACCATTCTCTGAAGCCTCAAGATAATGTTATTATAACCGCAAAAAAAAAAAAAAAGATTTATCTAATGTAATAGCAGCATGTTTCTTTGTATCACGTACATTTTGTAAAAGATCTAAGGTTCTGACATCTCAGTCGTTGTTTTAGTTGTTCTCATATTTTTTCGCAGGTTATTTCATATCTCAAAAGAACCTGTACACGCATGGGTCTAACTCGGAAGCCTACAGAATCTTCCCGCGGACAGACAGCTGTATCCAGCGTCAACTTCATCCACCAAGGTCCAGACAGCCACGAGAGCGAGAACGGCACCCTGATGTTTGAGAGTCCTCGACCGAGTCCAAGCTCCGGAAAGAAGACGTACAACACGATTCAGTCAAGTGAACGTACATACCAATACATCCCACTGACTCAGAGACAGGTTACTTCTTCTCCAGCAAGTAATTCAACATAAGAATCATTTCACTGATTGGTTCGATCTGTATTAAAGAGCGGTTATCTTTCACGATCACCACAATGTTCAGCATGGTAGTGCAAGGAAAGTGACGTCCCTTTAATTGCTACCCTGCAGTTATTGGCACTTGTTTAACCTATAAATAACTACATGCGCTGTCTCTGTAAGGTCCATAACAATACAAGAAGTGATAAGGCTACGAATACCGGTATTAGCGAGATAGTTATAATAAGTGTATCAATTATATTCACAGGCTAAGAATAAAATGGTTAGGCTATCTTGTGAGCATACGGCAAAATTAACTGCCGTATGAGATTTTTTTTTTTTTTTAAGCAGAACATCTGGGAGGAAGGCGACGAGAAGACCAATAAAGATATTAATGCATGGTAAAGGGGAAACATGTAAAGAGATGAACTAATGCACCATCAAAGCCAGCTCTGAAGCCCAATATAAATACAGAAAACCTCGACACTGGGCTACAACCTGCTATCAATGAGACGACAAAAGATGAAGTTCAACCTATTAAGGCTCTTTGCTGGCTATTTCAAAACATCTAAGTGGAATTAAGTTTATGATCCATACTGATGGGTTAATTATTGTGGACATTGATCTCTAACATAGCTTACAGAGATTTGATCTACTTTGGGTTAAAATAACTATTCTGCACAAACACAACATCCAATTGACACAGAACTCGACAATTAGTCGATTAGATTTGACAATGTTGACATCATACCATCGAGGGTCATGTCTCTGATTCATAATTACCACGTCTTCTTTAATCCTAGCCCAACTGTGGCTAACATTCAGGTTGCGCCCCAAAGGAGAGGTTTATGGTAAACGGTTAAATACAAAATAAAAATAATTAAACAACTATTTATATAACTGCTGTCTGTATTTACCACTAGTTCGGGCGATGTACACAGGAAGTTCGTGAGCCTCTTGAGTGAGGGTCGCTTGGTTAGTTCTGTCGCCACAGACTGTGCAGGTTAGAATGTTTAATTTTGCTCCTGACTGAAAAACTACATCACTTAACCGGGGTCGAATTCGGGTCTCCAGCACGAGAGATAGAGGCTAATTATTTCAAATTTATAAAATGCAGGATACCGAACAAAGTAAACACTATAAAGTAGTCCTTGGGTAGTTCACACAGCTTCTATATGATGAGGCGAAGGATCATAATATTATGGTAGTATTTTGAAAGCAGGACTGTTTCAAGGTAACGCATTTAGTGGCAAAAATGCACTAAGGGTAAAAGTAAGCAACTGGTAGCATCATAGCAATGGAAATTTCTTTGCGTTCTAAGTAACTAATCAAGATAGGAGAAATAGTAGTTTTAGTGAGAATAACGAGGACAAAATTTTACTAAATATGGTTTTCTGATAATGAAAGATATGCACAGAGTGTGAGGACGATATTGACCCCAACTGATGTTAACCTACATTTAAGTGTTAAAATGTGCTTGATTTGTTATGTATATCATCATCGTCATCAATTGTCATGTGCCATACAAAAGTAAACAAGTACAGATCTTTTTTTACGTCTTAGACGCATCGGGCATATGGGAAGAGCACCCATATTTTTACAGACCAATCGGCTCTAGGTGGTGGTCAGCATTACGCAAGCCGTATTTACTTTCCCAAGACATACATCCTGGTACCCACTTTAGGCTAGGTCGATCTGCGACGCCCTGTACCATGATAAAAATCCAAGCAGCCAGCAGTGGGTTTCGATCGCAGTAAGTTGAAATTATGCGCCATTTGGATATGTAATAAAAAAGATGAAAAGTCGTAAATAGATTATGAAATATGAAATGGAAATCATCAGAGGCGTTTGATAATTTAAATTGATAACATTCTTCTTTGGGGCACATTGGAAGAATGTCAGATGACAGAGAAGTAAAAACTCTATACACGAGGTAGATGAATGGTCGTAGACCACGAGGCAGACCAAGAAGACGATGAAGAGATAACATCCAGACTGACCTGCAAACATTTGTTGTTACCAACTGGAAAAAGAAGGCAAACCAGAGAGATTAATAGAGGCGGGTGATATCTGCAGCAACGAACCTCAGGAGCTCGGAATGCTGAAGAAGAAGAAGAGTATTCTTCTTTGCCACTCTGCCAGTTCGAATCTTCATTTCCCTCTCTTTTACACAAATGTTTCCACTTTCATAACGACACCAGGTGAGTCCCTCCGTTAAAAACAATAGGGACCATGTGCATTTGATAACAAATAATCGGACAAAAAAATATATTATTTGTGGGTGCTGACCACATTACCCACAGAGTGCTGATGGTCTGTAAAAATATGGGACGCTCTGCCCATATGCCCGATGCGCCGAAAAGCGTGAAAAGAGAACTTTACTTTTTTTTTACTTATGCTCAATTGGGGAGTCGCAGTGGATCGGAAGGCCTTGGCTTCGGGTCCTATCGGAGCCATGTTGGCCCAGCCTTAAGTGGGTGCCACGTGCAGTCCTGGGAAGTAAAGGCAGCCTTTGTTCGGTTGACGACATCACCCACCAAGTGCCAATTGGTCTATAAAATATAGTTCTAGTCCTATATACCCAATATGCCCGAAGGCTTAGAAAGGGGACCTTTACTCTAGTTGCTAAATTGGGAGATAAATAGCAGAAGTGAAAAAAAATTAGGAAGAGCAGGAGGAGAAGAAGAAGACGACCATTATAGTTATTGAAACGCTGTATCGCTATTTACACATCTTGTTTTGCTTATATTGCCTAGTCTGTGAGGATTTCCATTTCCTATTTCATCATCTATTTTCGACTTGTCATCTGTTCTATTTCATTTTACTCATATACTTACTGGAACATTTTTGAAACCAGTGACCTGTGAGGTCTGTATGTTAACAGAAGTGTATGTTTTATTTTTGTTAGCTGTTTGTCAGCGCATTTATTAATGTCTGTATAGGTAAACTGTCGTCGTTATAGTTTATGTGATATTGCTAATAAAAACTGTTTTTATTGTGTAGTTTTGTGAAACTGTCTATGATTGTCGATGACTATTCACTTGTGGTGGAGGAGAATTATAATATATTTCAACAGCAATTACGCGACAGACAGTTGTTGCTGATATAAAACAAACGGTGTAATACACTTGTCTTTCCTGACAATAAATCAAGTAATGAATCAATAAAATTTACGCAGTAAAATAAACTGCTAAATAAGGAGTAGGTATAAATCTTCTTCTTTGTGATCGCCGGTTGCATGCTCCGGCGGAAAGCTCAGGCTGTTCGTCCACGTGAGTATTGCGTGCACGTCCTTTTTACATATCTGGCTTATATGAAGTGCGGAATGTTGGCTCCTTGCCTTTCAGGCAGATGCACTCTGACTTCGAATGAGGCCTTAGATAGTCGACTCATACATCATGTTTGTTTGCAAAGACAGTGGGTCTATGCTTCTTTTCCTCCCATCACAGCCACGGAAACGACACGGGGCATTCTTCAGCTTTAGCCTGAGCTTCTGGGTTGAGTGCAAACATCATAGTCAACTAACCCGTTGACGACTGCTGTGGACAGTCATATGTGCTATAAAGGTTAAGGTCACTTGACACGCCAAATGCGCACTGGGCTTATGAGGCTAGACTCATAAAGACCAATCACCTCGATCGATGATGTTTTTACCATCACACCAGCCGCCTTTACTTTCCATGACTTCACCTGGCACTTATTTAAGGCTGGGTGGAACTGAGAAACAAGATGATGTTTGAAAACGTCTAGCTACGATGGGATTTGAACCCATAATCTTCAGATCCGTAGGTGAGAATCTAGCTGCTACAACACGGCGACTAACTTGTGTCCTCATAAATGTGTCTACAATATATCAATCTTCAATAATCGACAGCAATGCGCGAAAGTGCTTATTTCTTGGGGGTGGGGGGGGGGGGGGGGGAGTATGGCACCGCGTGCATTTGCACCCACGAACTTCGGATGAAAGAGATGGAGGAATAGTGTAGCTAAAACCTGCAAAAAGATAAACCAATCCCTCACTCAGGCCACATTTGCAGCTCAAGACAAATACAGAAAACCACGACACTGTGCTTAACTTTGTATCAGTGAGGCGACAACAGAAAAAGAAGAAAAGAAGATGATGATGATGAAGATTTTCGGGACCGCGGGAGAGTGTACAGCCGTTAGACTACCGCGGCCGGCTGCCTATATTTCTCATGCTCCTGTGACAATCAACATCATGTATCAGTTAGACTGTCATGACATGTCAACAGGTTGTCACAGAGTCTACTCTCGTTGTTTTCCAATAAATCTGCTGCTTCGAATTTTCAAGATTTTACATTTCATTTTCCGACCTACCCTTGTGACAAAATAGTTCACGACGTTGCCTCTTTCCGAGGTTTGACCGCGTTCAGCCAGTTGGCCATATTTATGGCCTGGCTATATTGCGGCCCCTGCCAAGAGCTAGAGTGGGGCTTCAAAAAACGAAAAATGTCATCCTAAAGAGGACGGTAAGTAATGTATATTGTTTCCGATGTTTGTGTGGCTGTACCCATATGACGTAGCATTTCCAAAAGAAAAATCTTTGGCTATCTAAGGATTCAAACCAGTCCAAAATGTGTTAATGCAACACAGACCAGAAGGAGTTTAAATTTTATCATGTTTGGTTTTATCCACAAACGCGTGGTGATTTGCTTTGTAATTGATGTGTAAAAATAACAAAAGTAATTAATATCATGTTGACAGTGTTCGTGTAAGTTATGTAGTGCGCTAGAGTGTATCATTTCCTTTTCTAACCATTAGTGAATAACATGTTGTAAATTATATTGCAGTAAACAAATCAAAATGTTTAAGTGTTGCTTTACTTGTGTACCAATGTCGTCATCATAACCCTTCCATCTTGCAACTGATCAGAGAACACAGAGTCCCTATTATGTACTTTTTGCATGTGCATTCCTTATACAGTTGTGTCACTGTCCCGGTGTGCTCTCTTCGTTTGGGTTTTCAGTCCCCATTTTGAACAAGACAAGAACTGATCCACTGTCCCCTTACAAGCATGTCTTAAAAAGCGACCAATTAGGAGTTTACTAAAATAGGGTGTGTTGGGTCGAAAGTAGTAGATATCGCAGCCTAGCTTTGAACCACAATACAATATTGAGAGCGAAGAAGAAGAAAAGGCAAAAGAAGAAGAAGAAGAAGAAAAGAAGAAGGAGAAGAAGAAGAAAAGATGATGAAGAAGAAGAAGAAGAAGAAGAAGAAGAAGAAGAAGAAGAAGAAGAAGAAGAAGAAGAAGAAGAAGAAGAAGAAGAAGAAGAAGAAGAAGAAGAAGAAGAAGAAGAAGGCAAAGAAGAAGAAGAAGAAGAAAAAGAAGAAGAAGAAGAAGAAGAAGAAGAAGAAGAAGAAGAAGAAGAAGAAGAAGAAGAAGAAGAAGAAGAAGAAGAAGAAGAAGAAGAAAAAGAAGAAGAAGAACAACAACAACAACAACAACAAGGAGAACAAGAAGAAGCCGGACCTGCACAGCTCCTGCACTGTGCAACGTTTTCGGTAGACGGCTAGCCGTTCTGCGGAGAGAGACTGAGCCACATGGAATCAAACCCGGTGCAATGAGTCGACCCTTTCGACTTCAAACCTTTTTTTTTAGATGTATTACTGCGTTCTCTCATGATACTTGAACCATTTGATTTTCTTGTTCTAACTGTTTCTGGCACACAGTTTATGTCTTCAGAATTTGTCACAAAGTATAGTTTTTCTCTCGGTCTCAGACTGTTTAACTGGTGTCTCATCTCACACATGTTTTCAAAACAGGTGTACGACACGGATGTCTTTTGTCGAATCTCCTATTTTTACTGGCTATAGACTGGAATACAAAGACAGTAACTGCTAAACCCAAGAATGGAATTCAGTGGACTCCTACGAATCGGCTTGGTGATCTGGACTTCGCTGATGATATTTTTCTTCGTCCCATTCACTGAATCAGATGCAAGATAAATTAAATATACTTGATGCGAGATCACAAAAGCTAAGTCTGAAAATTCATTAAGGAAAGACAAAGATAATGAGAATAAATCAGGCAAATAGTAATGGGGTGTCTCTTAATGGCACCCCACTCCAAGACGTAGAGTCCTACACCGATTTGGGCAGTAATGTAAAGATGGAGAAACTGATAGAGATATTAAAATAAGAATACAAAAGGCAAGAGAAGCTTTCATAACACTAGAAAATGTGTGGGGGTGAAAATAAAATAAAATAAATACTAAACTGAACATTTTCATTTCTACTTTTGTATGGGGTGGAAGCATGTAGAACAACTAAGGCAATTACTAATAAAACTACAGACATTTATTAACTGGTGCCTGCTAGAAAAGAGGGAATTAAATGGTACGATAGAATCACCACTGCAGAGCTTTGGGAAGGAAATAAGTAAGCTCCGGTGGACCAGGAGCTGAAGAAAAGACGCTGGCGTTGGATAGAAAGCAAATTGAGAACATCAAAGAACAATATAACTAAAATTTCTTTGCATTGGAACCCACAGGGTCATAGGAATAAGAGAAGGCCAAAAAACACAGAGAGTGGGAGCTGGAGAACGAAGTTAGAAAGATGGGGAGAGCTGCATGTGATAGCAAAGGATGGAACGACTTGCCATGATTTTGTTGAGGGCCTATGCTCCATTTGCTACTAGAAAGACAGAAGAAGAATGTATAGCACTTCTGCATAATGTACACATAAATCCGCTGTTTGTAACCTGATTAAAAAAAAAAAAAGTTAATTGCTTATCCCTTCGGTTGCAGATCCAACTCCAGCATTTTTTGGCTATTGGTGCTTTTCTAGGTAAATTTCACGTTCATTAGTTGACCATAGCTTTCTGTAGGTTAGCTTTCGATAAAACTGTCAAAACCAGCTGGGATCAAACCCGGCACCTCGGCATTACAAAGCGCGTTCGCAACGCTTTAGCCACAGACGCCGACTTGTAATCTGTAGCAACTGCAAATTATTTTCACTATAACGTTTATTCCTAACACTATTGCATCAAACATTTCACATGTAAGAACTTCTGGTTTACAACTAACTAAAAACTCAACTCTGCTAGCAAGGAGCCTCCGTGTTGTAGTGGCTAGGTGCTCGCTTGCGGATCAGAAGGTCGTGGGTTCGGATCCTGACGGAGCCGTACTTTTTTAGAAAAAATGACCATGGGTCCCAAGTCGACCCAGCCTTGAGTTAGTGCCACGTACATGTCCTGAACAGTAACGGCGGCCGGCGAAATGCTGACTTCGTCACCCACAAAGTACTGATTGGTTCATAAAATATAGGTCTAACCCTGAATGTCCAATACGTATAAAGGTGTATAAAAGACTTTTCTGCTTACAACCTTTACAGAAGGATAATTCTCTCGCTCTCAACATCTGTTCTGCTTATAAAGACTTTAGCATCTCTTTCGCTACTCCTTCCAGTCTGTGTATCTGTGTGTTCGTCTCTCTCTCTCTCTCTCTCTCTCTCTCTCTATATATATATATATATATATATATATATATATATATATATATATATATATATATATATATCCATCTATCCATCTATCTATCTATCTCTTGGGGGCTGCGTGGTCTCGAGGCATTGTGTTTGCCTTGAGTGCTAGAGGTTCCGGGTTAGGATTTTTTTAAAGTGGACTTGGACTTATAGTAATTCCCCAGGTCTCTGGGTAGTGAGATCAGAAGCCCGTGTGTATTGTTCGGCACGTAAAATATCCCTTAGCAGCTGTAAATAGAAAAGAGTAGCCTAACGGCGCTGCCTAGGCAAAAATTGGGAGTTTAAAATCTACCCAACGTTTTTCAGCCTGTGCACTGTGCAAAGCTTCATCGGACTCACACTTGAGTTAGAAGAAAAAGGGAGCACTTATGGGTTACCCCCCTTGTGCCATGATGTTGATCTGTTGTTCAAACCCCCCCCCCCCCCTTCTCTCTCTCTCTCTCTCTCTCTCTCTCTCTCTCTCTGTGTGTGTGTGTGTGTGTGTCTGATAAGCCATCTGATAAACATACAAGATAACACTACTACCACACTGACACCTGAATTCTGTGTGTTGTTTCAAAGCATCTAATTATATTGTAATGTTACTATCAAAACGTAATGATGACCAAATATCCGATTGAATAATAGTTTTTATTAGATGCAAGATTAGTAGTAATAATTAACATGTACTACAGAGTAAAGTTTCATGCGTTTGCATGCAAAGTTCTAGAAACCCGTCACCAGTATGTGGTTGTCTTGGATATTATAATTTCTAAGAGATATATTTATCATTGTCCCTCTGGAAATGTTCTGAAGACCTTAATTGAATGCAACTGTAGCTGTGAAGATTGAATTCTAAACGCCTTGAATAGAACATGATGTGGAAGTCCCAAATTATATCTGTAGAGAAATCTTAAAATAGGTCAATAAGCAAGTGAAAAATAATCGTATTGTCTTCTCGTTAACCATTTACCTCACTGAATTAGTATTCGTAGGTGCAATAGTCCTACGAATGCTCTTTATAACGTGTTGTGTAAGTTGGTCTTTATTTTCTTTAAGACTGTTCCTGTTATCGTCATTCCCACTTGTGCGTGGTCTTTCCAATGCTCTGTTTTTATTACATTTCTTCGTCATCGCTCTCATTGGCAGCTGGTACCAGGAATTTCTTTTCTAGATGCCGATACAATCTCGTCTGTTGCTTTTTTATTGACTTGTATGATCAACTGTATGAGCGACATGATAGAGTGTTCATTGCAAGATTCCCTTTATCTCACACGTTGTCTGGTAGTGAGGGAGAGGGTAAGGGATAAGACAGGGAAAAGGGGGAACTGGAAAGTGTGGAACAGAAAGGATGTGTGTATATATTTGTGTATTGTATATATACTATATTATATATATATATACACACGCATATAACAAGGGGAGTTGAGGTGTGGTAATGGGGTGTTAGATATTAGTAGTACCTCTAGCAAAGTGACCGTAAAGTCATTGTTAGGGCAGTTCACCCCTATTGGGCTAGGTCTGGCACTTAACTCTCTCCTGTGGCTCCCAGCAGCTGTTAGCACGTGACAGCTGACAGCTCCCACCCCCCCCCACCCCCACGGGGGGGGGGGGAGGGGGGGTTGGCAACAGCTTTGACAGGCTGGTTAAACCAGGAGAGCGTAGTCGATCTGGTTTTAAACCACGCGATGATTGGGATATGCCTACTCTGCATGCAAAGACTAGATTGTGCGGATTAAACCTCTTATGTATGGTTCAACGGACGATTACCAGCAGACTCTGTAGAAAGCTTTTATAAAGTCGGGGCCCCTAAGACGCCTTGGTCATCCACTGCACCTTGGTCCATTTCCAATCGTCTCGACATTGTTTTGTGATGGAGTTACGATGGACACTGGCGAGAGAGTGAGGTCGACGAATTGCGCACATCTTCCTCAAGTCACTTTGATGCAATTTTTGGATGAAAAGTTGTCTTCATCATTCGTAATGGAGGAACAACATACACACACACACACACACACACACACACACACACACACACACACACACACACACACACACACACACAAGGGACAGAAGTAGACGAGATAAAGAAAGAAAATACGGGGCGCTGAAAAAAAAAGTATATGACCGATTCTCAGGCAGAAACATAATTTACAACAGTAAACTGTTGTTTTTTTTTTACATGTTCAGTTAATATTGACTGTGCTGTGGTTAACGGTTTTTTAGTACTGTGGTATAAAATAACAATTCTTTTTATATTGTTACATTCCTTAAGCAATAGGTTGAACAAAGCAGAAGCTAGAGTAATTTTCCTGTCCAGGAAATGACACTTTACAAGAAAGTGAGAGGGCTGACTGGCCTCCAGGTCACATAGTTTTGTAACAATGAGTTTGAACAAAGGAGACTGGACACTGTCTAAACCACGAAGAGCTGTAGCAACAGCAAATACGACTCATTGACTACACGTGAGGCGCGGTATGATGTGGATTAGGGAATCCACCACCTTCTCCAGAAAGGGTCGGCCGTGAGGGAATCCTATTCGATATTTGTAACCACGCGATCACTGGAAGTAAAAGAAACTATATCCTTTGACAGATTTCATGGGCAATAGAACTCACATGAGCGTGCCCAGAAAGCTGAGATATCGATTTTGTACGCACATTTCTCACAAATTCTAGGTGTGGTTGTTTGCTTTTATGCTAGACTGTATAAGGACAACAAGTAATATATTTATATATATATATATATATATATATATATATATATATATATATATATATATATATATATATATATATATATATATATATATATATATATACATATATTTTAAATAACAAAGTAATAAAATTTAAAAAAAGAAAGAACAAGAAAAGAACAGAAAAAGCTAGTCCTATAAAACATGCAATTAGGCCGTAAGAAAACAATTCACGGAACAACTGTCGCTTGTTGATGGACACATTTCAAGTGCATACACGATGACATTATTTGTATGCAGAATGTTGGTTCCTCACCTCTTAGGCAAATACACTTCAGCTTTGAAAAAAACGCCACTAATTAGTTTCCTTTTACGACAAGTATGCAGTGGGTGATTTCTTTTCCCCCAGAAAATGTGTCCCAGCTTTAATTCATCTTAACTTTTTTTTTGTTATTTGGACACACTTATTGAATGCCTGGAATGATGTATACGTAAAACCTCTCTTCGCCTACCAGTGTCTGTCAATATCTTTAAATATTTCCATCAGTAGTGAAGCGTTCTTACACATCCGTAAATTATCGACATGTACATTTGACATTTGATATGTATACTTACTCGGTTAACGGAAACTGTGAATTGCGCAAGCCAGCAGATTATTTAAGCAGATTTAAATTTTCTAGAAATGATTTCACGCCATCAAAAAAATTTCCGGACAATGCGTTTAGCTTATTTTCATTTTGCTTTTGTCCATTGTATTTTTGTTCCGGCTTGTTGGAAAGGCCAGGCACAGTTTGTACACTCTCTACAATTTTGGAATTTCGAGCAAGTTCATTTTGCTCGGGTTGTTTCGGGTTTTCTTGAACAGGGAGGAATATCTTAGCCACATTAGGCAGAAATTTCTGGAAATCTAACATCGGAAATACCTCTCTGAATACCTGACTTGGTACATTCTGACCTGGCGTCTGCTGATTATCCAAGGAGGTCGACTCGGGAACTTGTGTAGTTTTCTTATATGCATTGTTTGACGGTTTAATATTTAGAATTTTATAAATTAAGTCTTGTAAGTTGAATATATAAGGACCACAGTTTCTTTGAGAGTTGCCATTCCCGCAGTCTCCAAATATGTCTTTATTTGTAATTGCTTCTGTAGTTTCTGCAACCGCAGGGACTGCTGTTGTAGTTTCAACAACAGGAGCAGCAGTTGTAGGCGCTGTGTCAAAGAATATGTCGTTAAAGTTGAGGAAGAAGGGGGATTGGTTATTATCAACTTGAGGTTGTGCTGTGGTGGTAGGCTGTTGCGTTGTTTCAGCAGGAGCAGGTTTTAGGTTAAAGAGCTTCCAAAGTAAACCTTGAATGTTAAAAAGATCACAGCCTTTTTTGTTTAGGCAATTTTGCAAATTATTCTTTATTGTTATCACACCCGCCTCCGTTGTTACAGTAGGTGCGGTTGTTGTTGTTGTTGTTGTTGTTGTCTGTGTTGAGGGTTGATTTTTAACAACAATTATAGAAATGCCATTGCCATTTGGTTCGCCGTTGAGTTCATTGTCTGTCAATGCAAATTTCACATATTTGTTGTTTTTGTCAACACCCGTAAGCTCATGTGCCACTTGATTTCCATTCTGGAGATTATCAAATATAGACTTAAAGCTGAAGAGATCAGAGAGTTTTAAACTCTGATTTGACTGCTTGTTAGCTTTCGATACTGGAAACCCTCTCGATGGCTTCTCGATGGTTACACTCAAAGAGGTTTCATTTCCTAAAGAATCCAACTCGCAAGGAATATCTCCAAAAGATATTCCTTCACTTGAATCAATTGGCACATCTTTCTTGTGGTCGCCAGAAGACTTTGTTGTTACGTCAGACAATATGGGATTTAGTTGAGACAAGGGGGAGTTTTCGAAACCTGTTGTTCCGTCAAGGCCAGGAATTTCTTGAAATAAGGATTCCAGGAAAAAGCATTCAAAAAGTGGAGCTTCAAAAAGGCATATGGTGGCTAGCAAACTGGCAAACGTGTAGCTGTACATTTTGCCTGTGGTATACACACAAAAGGTATTAACATGTGGTGAGGTAATCAACACATAACAAAAACGCACACACAAAAGATAGGCAGAGAACTGTTAAATGATAGGTAAACTCAATCCAGTTATTTGTCGCAGAAATGTGTCCAATGAACAAGCAAGTAAAACGTTAAATTGAGATGTGGATGTGCTGAAATAGTTGTTTTTAATGGAAATAACAACAAGCAGAAAGGTTTGGAAGACGTTGTGAATGAACAATAACAAACAACAATAAACATGTTGCTGAGAGAATTAGAAAAAGAGATAGATGAACATTGTCGAACAAATTACAATACACATTTGGCTGCGTGTATCTACATAATATCTATCAGAACGCCTCATAAATGATTTCGCATTTTTCTTTTTTTTTTTCCTTTTCTTTTTTTTTCGTCTTTTTCTTCTTCTTTTTCTTCGTCTCCTTCTTCTTCTTCTTCTTCTTCTTCTTCTTCTTCTTCTTCTGCTTCTTCTTCTTCTTCTTCTTCTTCTTCTTCTTCTTCTTTTTCTTCTTTTTCTTCTTCTTCTTCTTCTTCTTCTTCTTCTTCTTCTTCTTCTTCTTCTTCTTCTTCTTCTTCTTCTTCTTCTTCTTCTTCTTCTTCTTCTTCTTCTTCTTCTTCTTCTTCTTCTTCTTCTTCTTCTTCTTCTTCTCCTCCTCCTCCTTCTTCTTCTTTTCTTCTTTTTTCATTGGCCTAAAATAGATTATCAATATCTACAATGTTGTCTGTCTCTAATGTCTGAACTTCACTGTTGTTTGTAATTTACTCAGCGACCCATCAGTTTGGCTTTCAACTGATGTTTTTCTTAGTCTGACCTGGCCGGGTGTCATTAGCATTGTCTGGCCCTATCAGGGTGTAGTGCAGTTTTAAGGCTGAAACGTTCGTGCATTAAGACGAAACTGTGAAGCAAGAATACATTCGCATCCTGCACAGTTTATGTCAACGTCACCACATAGACGTCGGCTCTGTGGCTAAGTCGATGAGAACGCTTCGTAATGCCGGGGTGTCGGGTTCGATCCCAGCTGCGGACCATTCGCCTTGCGTTGGTTTCGACAGTGGTATTAGTGAACCGACCGTCTAGAAAGCAATGGCAAACTACTGACGTAAATTTGCCTTGAGGAACTACACAACAGCCAGGGGCTGCTGGGGTTGGTTCTGCAACGTCCTGTAAAGGATACGCAACTAACCTCACACCACATAGACACCCCGATATCATCAAAATGCTATAGTTTACACCTACCTGAAAAGTCTTTTGAAAGGAGGCGGAAAAGAATGGGGTTTTTTTTTTAAACCTCCCACTTTATGTAACTTCATAATTTACGATAAAGTATCTCAAGAAAAATTTACCAATATTTAGCATTTTTGACAGTTAACTTACAATGAATCTACGCAGATACCTAATACCCTACCTATTGTTCTCTGTTTGTGGCAATTAGAATTATAGACTTCTTAGACAATAAATAGCATGAAATCAGTAACCCAGTATGCAGCTGTACTTTACTTGTATGGTCCTCTCTCTGGACCCTTTATAGTTCAAAACTGTACGTGTCTTCTTTTCCAATAACCAGCCAGACGTAGTCGGCACTAAATATTAAATAATCAATGACAAATGTGCCAGCGTTCTGTGCAGATTTATTTCTCAGTAAATGAAAAAGCTGTGTTTTTATTTATTTATTACTGTATTTTGAAGCATAAAATCTCCATCCAGGTGATCGATAAAACTATATCTATTAACTCTTTCGGTCTCAAGAATTTGTAATTTATATACATTGTGTGTGTGTGTGTGTGTGTGTGTGTGTGTGTGTGTGTGTTTGCAGACACGTATACGTGCATTCCCTCTGTGCGTGCACATGTGTGTATATATACATGTGTGTATATGCAGACACGTATACGTGCATTCCCTCTATGCGTGCACATGTGTGTATATATACATGTGTGTATATGCAGAAACGTATACGTGCATTCCCTCGAGTTCTTGTACATGTGTGTGAACGACTGACTGACTGATTGACTAAATGACTGACTGACTGACTGACTAATTTACTAATTGACTTACTGACTGACTAAATGACTAATTGACTGACTCACTAATTGACTGACTGATTGACTAAATGACTGACTAATTGACTAATTGACTGACTCACTGACTGACTGATTTACTGACTGACTGACTGACTAATTGACTAATTGACTGACTGACTGACTAATTGACTAATTGACTGACTAAATGACTAATTGACTGAATGACTAATTGACTAATTGACTGACTGACTGACTAATTGACTAATTGACTGACTGACTAATTGACTGAATGACTAATTGACTGACTGACTAATTGACTGACTGACTAATTGACTGACTGACTAATTAACTAATTGACTGACTGACTAATTGACTGACTGACTATTTTACTGACTGACTAATTGACTGACTGACTAATTGACTGACTGACTAATTGACTGACTGACTAATTGACTAATTGACTGACTGACTTATTGACTGGCTGACTAATTGACTAATTGACTGACTGACTAACTAATTGACTAATTGACTAATTGACTGACTGACTAATTGACTAATTGACTGACTGACTAATTGACTAATTGACTAATTGACTGACTGACTAACTAACTAACTAACGCTCGCTTGTGGGTTGGAGGGATGATAGGTTCAGGTCCTGACGGATCCGGACTTGTCTGATCCAGGACGACCTAGCCTTTAATGCGTACTAGATACAGTCTTGTCAACCAAAGCGGTCGGTCTGATGTTGACTACATCCCAGACCGAATGCCGACTGGTCTATAAAATATAGGTCTAGCCCTATATGTCATATACGTCTGAAAGTGTGAGAAAAGTCCTTTTCTTTAAATTACTTTACATTAATTTACTGTATAATGTTCTAAATAGTGTTAAAGGAAGCCGGCGTAGCATAGTAGCCAGACGCTCGCTTGTCGGTCCCAATTACTAAGGATCAAATCTGCGTCAAGACAGGTTAATATTCTATTGACTGTCAGTTCGACCCAACAACTGATACAGGCTAATATCCTGAGAAGTAAAGGCGACCGGTGTGGCATTGACCACATCAGCCATCGAGAGCAGATTGTTCTATTTAAAGAGTCTATCGTTTTATACCCTATGCACCGCTAGCATGAAAATGCTAAACACGTTAAATATTATTAAAGATCCGTGTTTATGTTGGTATTTATTTCTCGTCACATTATTCCAATATGGCTGCAGTCCAGAAGATGACATCATGGGTCGCTATAGACAATTCTATGGAGCAATAAAGTCGCACCCATGTCTTCTATACGATCGATTAACAGCTGTGAACTTATTTCTTTTTTCTATAGCCTTTCTAGAGTCCTCAGAACTGTTGTGTACAACACGTACCGAAAAATTGTGTGTGTGTGTGTGTGTGTGTGTGTGTGTGTGCGTGTGTGTGTAAGTGTGTGTGTGTGTGTGTGTGTGTGTGTGTGTGTGTGTGACATTTATTGTCTTGATGTTCATGACGCCAGATATCTCCCACTTCCATTTATCTATTTCACTGATATCATCTTTCCAGCTGATGACTCTGTGTATGCTTATGCATTATCTCTTTGTCGTATGGTCTATTCACATTTACCTGTTTTGTGTAGGCAGTTTTTTGTTTCTGTTATCTACTATTGTTTCTTTATGCCCCAACCATAGCAGTCTATAGGCCTTCTTGAGAGCAGTAATTGCTGATTACTTTAAAGACAATAACGAAAATAAAGACGATTGCCGATCATATTTTATCAGTATATTTGCTTTATAGTTATAGTTTTAATTATCTTCTTCTTCTTTGCATTTGGTTTCGAATGCCTAATTCAGACGGTCAAGTGGGCTGCCTCTATGAACTCGCATGTCAGCTGAATGTCCTTTGTGGTTTCCAACAGCTTACTTTGTACTTTGCTGTTAAGGCCAGGTATCTTTTCGTATTTGTAGGTAGACTGAGCAGGCATGTAGAAGGTGCTTGTGTGTTTGTGGTATTTGCATGCAGTACCAGGTCACATTCTGGGATTGTTATTGTGACTGTAGTTAGGCTGTAGGTTTATATTGTATGCCTGGATCATTTCCTATGTTGAATGGTCTTTAGAAAGGATGTCACTTTTTTGGCGCATAACAATTTTGAGAGATGCTTAGAAGCCTTGTCTTTTTAGTAGGGCTGTGCCGAATAGTGATCTTCATTATTCGGCCGAATACGAATAGCTGGAACAACTATTCGGCCAAATACGAATAGTGAATCATCATCATCAGGTGCTTTGCCGAATGGCATAGGCAATGATGCCTTGCCACAATCTGCGATCTCCTGCAGCATGTATTAGTTCGTGTGCTGACACACCTCCATGCCATGCAACAAGACTGTCAAGAATCTTCTCATGTTCCATTTTCCCTCATTTTATAACATGGCCGAAAAATGATGACTGTCTCCTTCTGATGTCTGTGAGTAGTTGTCTTAGGGCTCCCGCCTCTTTTAAAACCTCTTGGTTGCTTCTTTCTGGCTGTCCAAAGTATTTTAAGCATTGTTCTGTAAAACCACATCTATGAGGTCTAAAGAAATTGTTTGGCCTTCCTATCGATTGTCCAGGACTCACAGCCATAAGTTAAAACTGGATGTATGTAGCAAGCAAGAAAACATTAGCTTAAAAAAAGCACACACACAAAATCGTTCCATGTTGTCAGCATATAGGCAGCTTCTTGTCTCACTGAAGGTATTTTTAGCTGTGCTAAACAGACGTTCACTTGGTAGGCTCGTATGTGGTGCACAAAGTAACGCTTTACAGTATGAACCAAGGTGGAAAATCTTGAAATGTTTATTTCCCACCAGTCTAGAAAGGGTGTAAGGTAACCACTTTTCGTATTCAGCCCGACTGCAACTATTCGGCCGTATACCAAAAAGTTATTAGGTCCACTTTTCGGCCCCGAAGCGAAAACGAAGCGAATATTCGGTACAGCCCTACTTTTAGACGGGTTTTTGTTGAGCTGTTTGCTGTTATGTGCATGGGGTTGTTGTTGTTGTTGTTGTTTTTTTTTTGTTTTTCATGCGTTTAAATTGTTATGTCAATTAAAGCAACCTTTCTTCCCCTCGATGACTGAAGCTCTGGAGGCCATAAGTGGCCTCCAGCTAACTGATTGGTGTGCTTCTCATACCCCGAGTGCCTATTTTGAGACCAGTGTTCTGTATTTTGTCCAAATTGTTTTGATCTGATTTGGCTGCAGTGGAGTAAGCTCCCATGCCATACTCCAGTTTTGGTCGTATGTATCCTGTGTATACTTTTTGTCGTACTGTGTTGGCATCTGCACCCCAGCTCATTGCAATAAGTTTCTTTATAAGTCTGAGCCGCAGGGTAGCTTTCCTTCAAGTGTCTTCAATGTGGGAGCCCAAGGTTAGTCTTTTGTCGAATTTAACTCTCATATATGTGAGGATGTCCTCTTTTGGAAGAATGTTGCCTTCTAGGTACAAATCAACTTGTTATAGCTTTGCGGAAAGAGATAAAAGAGTCGATACGGTTTTGGTCTGGTTTATCGTAGTTGCATTGTCTCCATGGTTCCCTTTCATTGCCTTTCAGCTACATTACTATCTCGCCTATTTGTTGTGTTTTATTATTCGTGCTTTTTTGTTCATCGATAAAGACTGGTCAAAACGTTTGATTGTCTTTGTGTGCGTCTCTTTCATCACCAACCTGAGCTTCTCACACATTGTTAATGTTGTGCAATTTACACTAAGGTTAGAACTTACTAAAACGCAACATCGACTTTATTGGGATAATAATCAGGCAAGATTATAGATTTAGGTGCTTGGGTACCATAATATCAGCAGATGGGAGATGTGTTGAAGAATATAACTGCAATCGAAAGAAGTCATGGGTTACACACAAACTGACAGACGCGGCATCAGCCAAGGAAATGTCTCATGGTTGTCTAATGTCTCGGCCAGACAACCTAGAGATTCGGTGACACCGAAGGCCAGTACTCCGAAAATGATCCGCGAGTCCAGCAAGCAGACCAAAAGGCCAGTGTGCGTGTGCGTGTGCGTGTGCGTGTGCGTGTGTGTGTGTGTGTGTGTGTGTGTGTGTGTGCGTGTGCGTGTGCGTGTGCGTGTGCGTGTGTGTGTGTGTGTCTGTGTGTGTGTGTGTGTGTGTGTGTGTGTGTGCGTGCGTGCGTGCGTGCGTGCGTGCGTGCGTGCGTGCGTGCGTGCGTGCGTGCGTGTGTGTGTGTGTGTGTGTGTGTGTGTGTGTGTGTGTGTGTGTGACATTTATTGTCTTGATGTTCATGACGCCAGATATCTCCCACTTCCATTTATCTATTTCACTGATATCATCTTTCCAGCTGATGACTCTGTGTATGCTTATGCATTATCTCTTTGTCGTATGGTCTATTCACATTTACCTGTTTTGTGTAGGCAGTTTTTTGTTTCTGTTATCTACTATTGTTTCTTTATGCCCCAACCATAGCAGTCTATAGGCCTTCTTGAGAGCAGTAATTGCTGATTACTTTAAAGACAATAACGAAAATAAAGACGATTGCCGATCATATTTTATCAGTATATTTGCTTTATAGTTATAGTTTTAATTATCTTCTTCTTCTTTGCATTTGGTTTCGAATGCCTAATTCAGACGGTCAAGTGGGCTGCCTCTATGAACTCGCATGTCAGCTGAATGTCCTTTGTGGTTTCCAACAGCTTACTTTGTACTTTGCTGTTAAGGCCAGGTATCTTTTCGTATTTGTAGGTAGACTGAGCAGGCATGTAGAAGGTGCTTGTGTGTTTGTGGTATTTGCATGCAGTACCAGGTCACATTCTGGGATTGTTATTGTGACTGTAGTTAGGCTGTAGGTTTATATTGTATGCCTGGATCATTTCCTATATTGAATGGTCTTTAGAAAGGATGTCACTTTTTTTGGCGCATAACAATTTTGAGAGATGCTTAGAAGCCTTGTCTTTTTAGTAGGGCTGTGCCGAATAGTGATCTTCATTATTCGGCCGAATACGAATAGCTGGAACAACTATTCGGCCAAATACGAATAGTGAATCATCATCATCAGGTGCTTTGCCGAATGGCATAGGCAATGATGCCTTGCCACAATCTGCGATCTCCTGCAGCATGTATTAGTTCGTGTGCTGACACACCTCCATGCCATGCAACAAGACTGTCAAGAATCTTCTCATGTTCCATTTTCCCTCATTTTATAACATGGCCGAAAAATGATGACTGTCTCCTTCTGATGTCTGTGAGTAGTTGTCTTAGGGCTCCCGCCTCTTTTAAAACCTCTTGGTTGCTTCTTTCTGGCTGTCCAAAGTATTTTAAGCATTGTTCTGTAAAACCACATCTATGAGGTCTAAAGAAATTGTTTGGCCTTCCTATCGATTGTCCAGGACTCACAGCCATAAGTTAAAACTGGATGTATGTAGCAAGCAAGAAAACATTAGCTTAAAAAAAGCACACACACACAAAATCGTTCCATGTTGTCAGCATTAAGGCAGCTTCTTGTCTCACTGAAGGTATTTTTAGCTGTGCTAAACAGACGTTCACTTGGTAGGCTCGTATGTGGTGCACAAAGTAACGCTTTACAGTATGAACCAAGGTGGAAAATCTTGAAATGTTTATTTCCCACCAGTCTAGAAAGGGTGTAAGGTAACCACTATTCGCATTCGGCCCGACCGCAACTATTCGGCCGTATACCGAAAAGTTATTAGGTCCACTTTTCGGCCCCGAAGCGAAAACGAAGCGAATATTCGGTACAGCCCTACTTTTAGACGGGTTTTTGTTGAGCTGTTTGCTGTTATGTGCATGGGGTTGTTGTTGTTGTTGTTGTTGTTTTTTTTTTTTTTTTTTCATGCGTTTAAATTGTTATGTCAATTAAAGCAACCTTTCTTCCCCTCGATGACTGAAGCTCTGGAGGCCATAAGTGGCCTCCAGCTAACTGATTGGTGTGCTTCTCATACCCCGAGTGCCTATTTTGAGACCAGTGTTCTGTATTTTGTCCAAATTGTTTTGATCTGATTTGGCTGCAGTGGAGTAAGCTCCCATGCCATACTCCAGTTTTGGTCGTATGTATCCTGTGTATACTTTTTGTCGTACTGTGTTGGCATCTGCACCCCAGCTCATTGCAATAAGTTTCTTTATAAGTCTGAGCCGCAGGGTAGCTTTCCTTCAAGTGTCTTCAATGTGGGAGCCCAAGGTTAGTCTTTTGTCGAATTTAACTCTCATATATGTGAGGATGTCCTCTTTTGGAAGAATGTTGCCTTCTAGGTACAAATCAACTTGTTATAGCTTTGCGGAAAGAGATAAAAGAGTCGATACGGTTTTGGTCTGGTTTATCGTAGTTGCATTGTCTCCATGGTTCCCTTTCATTGCCTTTCAGCTACATTAATATCTCGCCTATTTGTTGTGTTTTATTATTCGTACTTCTTTGTTCATCGATAAAGACTGGTCAAAACGTTTGATTGTCTTTGTGTGCGTCTCTTTCATCACCAACCTGAGCTTCTCACACATTGTTAATGTTGTGCAATTTACACTAAGGTTAGAACTTACTAAAACGCAACATTAACTTTATTGGGATAATAATCAGGCAAGATTATAGATTTAGGTGCTTGGGTACCCTAATATCAGCAGATGGGAGATGTGTTGAAGAATATAACTGCAATCGAAAGAAGTCATGGGTTACACACAAACTGACAGACGCGGCATCAGCCAAGGAAATGTCTCATGGTTGTCTAATGTCTCGGCCAGACAACCTAGAGATTCGGTGACACCGAAGGCCAGTACTCCGAAAATGATCCGCGAGTCCAGCAAGCAGACCAGCAGTCGCAAAAAGGCCAGTGGCTCGGCCTTAAGATGCCATGCCACAGAAATTCCCCTAGAGTGTAATTTGAGCTTTCATATTTCTTCAAGTCCCAAAGAACGTATTATATTTTCATACGTTTCTACCTAGAAGCCAATTAAACGTAAGATGTGCCGATTTTACATCTCTTTTAACTAATCCTCTGGCCTCTGATGCTTAACTGAAAGAGATATTTGATCTGTGAACGATGTGTTATCCTCAGGGACTAACTTGTGCAAATTCCATGTAGCCAAAGTTCCGTCATGTCCCTTGTACTGATCGAAGCAAACGCTCGCACACTTACTATCCGCGTGCATGTCAGATGCCGCTCACAGGAAGTAAAACAAAGTCTTGCAAGAATTGCCCGATTTTGTGGATAAAGTTAGGATAACGTTCAATGCAAGGGCCAGTCTTAACATTTCCCCACAACCCCCACCCTTTACCCAATACTCTTTCTCAGGGCTCGGCAGATATCTTGACAAAGTTGCATACTCTCTCTCTCTCTCTGTCTCTCTCTCTCTCTCTCTCTCTCTCTCTCTCTCTCTCTCTCTCTCTCTCTCTCTCTCTCTCTCTCTCTCTCTCTCTCTTACAGGACATCCCAAAAGCGATAAACACCCGATGACACAAAATGCCATCATGCGGGTGAGGATCACCGTGGAGAGATCCCAGAAACCGCGTTCAGCCATTAGACCATTTTTACGGCCGGGCTATATTGCGGCCCCTTGCAAGAGCCAGAGTAGTGCTTCAAAAAAAGAAAAAATGCATCCCACAAAGGGATGACAAGATAGAGTTGCAGACGTTCCAACTATCCTCGACTGAGCGGGTATGTGCAGTTAGCGGTAGAGTTGAGTGGCTATGAAAAGTACCCACGAAAACATCCGGAAGACTGGACTTAGGTCAAACGTCATGTTGCACTCGGTGGCACGCGCGCATGTCGCCAATCGAAAATCAACATCTGTACAAGCTCAAGAAGTACAGTGATCTGGTAGTTAGTCTGAGTAAGACTCTTACTGTTGACAGGGGACCGCTGTTGAAGATCTCTGGCATACTGCTATACATGGTCTCGTCGTGGAGTATCCCTTCTATTTTCCTATCCTAATAAACGGAGGTGAATCATGAATAGTTGGACGATTAGTAAAGAATTTTTTGGACGCGGCGATAATACTCTAGACAGACGTAAAGAGTCATGAAAATGTCTGAAAGAAACTGGCTACCGGAGAAAACTGATTGCCCATATCATAATGCTGTCTACATACAGTCTTTGGCCATGTCATGAGTAGGAGAAAGACCGGTAAACATCGTGACGGCGGGGAAAATAGGGGGGGGGGGGGGCAAGAGGCAGAGGAATACCAAGAGAGGGGATGCTGCACAGTTTCACATCGTTGTCTGAAAGATCATCTGTGTCAGAAGTGACTGAAATGAGACAGAATGTTGTAAACAGACATGAGTACCAACGCCACACGGCATGGACTATAAGAAGAAGAACTGTAATCAAAGTTAACTGGACCAACGTTATGGCAAGGCATAGCCCTACCACTAAAGCATCATATAGGTCAGTGAGCTCTCTGTGTGGATCCCGGGGTCGCATTCAAGGAGAGGGGGCTCACTAATAAACTCACTGCCTTAACTCACTGCCCCCTAAAAAGCATGTGCTAAACCGCGGCCAATTAGTATTTTGCTGAAATATGTATGTAATGCGTCGAAAGGCACATAAATCGCAGATTAACTGTAAACCACAACACTACGTTCCAACCGCCATCTTCAGAGAAAACGCAGAAAATTACTTAGGTTTAATACGCAACCAAAGCTCCAAATCGTGAATGATATCCACTAGCTGACCAAGTAATAGGAAACTTGTTTGAATGCCTACTGCTGTTACTCCTATATGCACCATTGCTTACTAACAGATACTGTGCTTTATACTGGCAGCTTTTCACATGCATTTATAAAATATCGCTGGGACAGGTTTAATGTGATCATATCAACTTACTTTGTATTACAGAGAGGTACCGTTGTTGTTTAGATAAAGCAGCTTTGATTTCGGATGTTATTTTTCTATGCACATGAATAAAAGCCAGTTCGAACGATGTCCAACGGTGCTACGAAGCAATTCTTCAAAAAAAAAAAAAAAAAATCAGTCTTCAAAAAAGAACGTTATGCTTGATAGGAGGCTAGAACATCATGCACATGAACACTCTGGGTGCACTTTGAACAGATTTAAAATATACCAAAAAAATGTTTCTGTACAGTGCAAGGAGAGTCTCATAGTTTTCTTTAAGAGATGTGCAGTGCTTGAGATACACGCACGCACACACAAATGCACACACACACACATACTCACATATATATAGAGAGAGAGAGTGCGAGAGGGGGAAATAGAATTTATGTTTTATATTACACATTATTTATTTACACTTCCACTATAATATTATTAATGGCAGGTCACTCTTCAAAGATTAGTACGGGGCCCCAATGCTGATGGGGCACCGAAAAAAGTGTCCAGCTGGCCCCATGATAAAGAGAGCACTGAGGGCAAGGAAATTAGTCCCCCTTCCCTCCCCCTCCTTGATGTGTTTTTGGTGTCAGATCCCCTCCTGAGTACTGGGTAATTTTTTTCGTAGGTCAAAATAAAAATTGACATCCATCCAATATAAGTAAATGTAAAGTAAGTAAAGACCCCTTTACACGTATCGGGCATATGGGAAGAGCACCCATATTTTTACTGTGATAGAGGGAAGAAAGAAAGAGGAAAAACAAGAAGAAAGGGAGAGAGAGAAGAAAGTTGTGAAGATTAGAACAAAAGTCATAGTAGTTCCCCGCTAAACAACAAAAACAGAAAAGTAAAGAAAAGACAGGGGTTCTTTTCCGCAGAGATCCCAGATATTTTACCGAGACCCTAACTATGGATATCTGCATGGTAACGTCACATGACGTCGACCTAAACATGAGTACACACACCTAGACAACCACGGGCTGCAAATCCTAAATTAAGTCAAGCAAATGAATTATGATCACAATAAACAGTTTATTTTACTCAACATTACATCAGCGTGGTCAACAAATAACGACATTAACGACCACGTGCTGGAACGAAACCTCAAATATACAGCGATCTACCATCTAACTATTTCTTGGCAAGAATAAAAATGAAAATTAATATTAAATCTAACCAAAGGAACGTACCCTGAGCCGAGCCAATCTAGCGCCGGCCAGCCATTCCGATCTGACACACCTGTGCATTGCGACCAAGTGCAGTCGACAACGACAACAGGGCGTTTTGACCGTAACAAGCCGGAGCGACCACCAGATAGGAGGAGGGCAAATAAAAATCAGTCGGCCGTTTAAATACCCCATGGGCTGATTTTTCCCGTGTTATCGTCTAAATCTATTAACTGTCAATGTTTCTCAAATTTGCCGGTTGGCATTTTCAAACCAGGATTAACCTTCAGAGACCTTTAATCTGTTGTATTGTAGTCTTCGTCGCTTCCACCCTATTACATTACAAACCATCAGCACTCGGTGGGCAATGTGGTCAGCATTACGCCGGCTGTCTTTACTTTCCCAGGACAGCCCAGCCTGTTACCCATTTTAGGCTGGGTCGACCTGCGACGTCCTATACGACGATAAAAAATCCACGCAGCCCGCAGTGGGTTTCGATCACGGTACGTTGGATTACGAGTCAGACTCGCAACGCCTAAGCCACGGACGCCGCCTTCATCCAATATGAAGTACTTTAATGTACACCACTACACACATAGGGAAAAAATAGATAAATTACATTAAAAATTGAGGTTCTTCTGTTTGCAAAGTTCAGTTCTAGTATGCCCCTAGTGTGGAATCACTAACGTGATTATAAGAATCATTTAACTGACTAATAAAGTGGACAGAAAGGGGAACGGAAAGCTTGAACTGGTCGCTGAATCAGAAAGGAGAACTGACTGTGCTTGTACGTCTGCATGCGTTGCCAAGTGACTGGACACACTCTTGAACACTTGAGCCAAAACACACAGCCGGATGTGTGCAGATAAGCACTTCTTAATACCTCACTGTTAAGTCAAACGCCGCATGAATTTATTGTCAAGAGTATGCCTGTCACGACACATGTCCGTCTCGTCTACAATTATGTGTACATAAAGAAACAGCTTTTATCCCACAGGGAGTGTGCCAGTGGGAACTGGGAATGTAAAATGTATCAGAAGACGTCATCATCATGTAGCAGGTCCTTTGCAAAACGTCGCTTTCATCACGGTCTGCCTGAAAGAAACTCGGTCTCTCGCCAGCTCTCCCGCCTCATGTACTTTCATACTGAAGGAGTCACTTATATCTTGTGCCCATCTTCGTGTCTGTCGGCCCCTGCCCTCCTTCCTGGTACCATGCCTTCTGCTATATTATTTTCCCAATCCATCCAATCAGAAGACGTACAGTATGTAAATTGGAGTGTGGACCGTACAGAGGCAAGATTCCTGCTACTCACCATTTTACTTCGTGTCTTTCCTAGGTTTCCAGTGTGCACATTTATCCTGACCAGACCTCTACACGTTGATCTATTTGATTTGGTAGTAATACTGTCCGTACATGATTAATAGGTGTGACACGCAAGCCCCTCTAACATTAAAAAGTAGAGACACAGTCAAGTAAGGAGCTGTTGTCGTTCTAATCAATTGTCGTTCTCATCAGCTGGCATTCAAAT
>CAJHNH020000385.1:272500-281074 GCA_905116865.2 Candidula unifasciata
TTTCGTCCTATAAATGAGCGTGCCGTTCAAGCATGTATTATAAAAACTACACAGCTCTTTATGTAGTGAAGAAAGACTATGACGAAAAGGAGACAAGCCTATTCTATTTTCATGTGTTTGAAACCAGACGGATTGTAACTGAAGCTCTGTGCTCACGAAAGGTCAAGTTTCTGAAGTAGGTGAGGCTACTTCAGTTTTTTTAGTCGCTCCTTTTATTTTACTAAATAAGAAAGGGACAACAGATGCGTTGTAATTTAGTTCACTGGCAGACGGCATGTCGACTCGCTGAGCAACACTCTTCTTCGGCAACTGTAATTCTAAACATCATGTTTAGCTGATAGGAAGAAAAACATAGAATAAGAATATTTTTAAATGTTTAATAACGTTATCACTTTTAGATATTGAAGTCTAGCCAGGATATAGTAAAAACCACTTCACATGAATGTTTGGGAGAAACTATTAATTTGTAGAATAAGCAACTGTGTTAATTAAGTTAATGAGCTGAGTTATCTAAGTAGGCCTAGGTATTTTATGTTGTTTCACTGTCCGTATTGTTGTATGTGATTAAGGCGTCGTTTTTTTTTTTTTTTTTGGACCCAATTTTTTTTTTTTAAATATATATTTCACGGTTGTGTTTGCCCGGCTCTCTAGCGTAGTTGGCTAAACCGGATTGCGCGGAGACCGGGTGACGAACTCCTTGTGGTCCTGGTTCAATCCCGGGGGTAGGCAGGAAAGCCACATTTTCTCCCAGATTTACGGTATTTACAATGGAATCAATGCAGAAAGGTTGCGATATCCATAATACCGAGCCTAAGGGTTAACAACTCATGGCTTCTGGATACTAAAACAAACAAACAAACAAACACGGTTGTGTTTTATCGTGTAGCTACTATTTCTGCTTTTTCGTTTGAGTAGAATTTTTATGAAATATTTAGTAAGAAATAGAAATTTACTTCCCGTAAAACAAAATTCTTGTTAAATTAATTATGCGAAAGCAGACTTTCATACATGTAATTGTGTGTAGTTTTAATTAAATTTTCGTTCCAGTTATTGGTGATACCAGGATGTCGCCAAATAAAATGCAACTGTGCACTCTGTGCGGATTTGTTCTGCTAACGCTGAAACCGTTCCAGACTTTTGGATTTAATATACAGACACGAAATGTCATTGCCATAGCTGGCCCCAGAGGATCGCATTTCGGTCTCACTGCTAGTTTCTTGCCCGTGGATTCAGAGACAGATACCTTAGGGTAAATAGGACCATGTTTGTTCGGTTATTGTCATTGTTGTATTTCTCTGACGTAACTGTCGTCATTGTTGTATTTCACTGAGGTAACTTGTCATTGTATTTCTCTGAGGTAACTATTGTCGTTGTTGTGTTTCTCTGAAGTAACTGTTGTCACTGGTGTAATATGTGTACTGTATCCAGAGACGGATTTAGGCTTGATAAGCTATATAAATCTATAAAGCCCCTACCGCTTTAAATTACACCAGCTAATCCCATAAAACTGTTAAATATATTCGTTGCGCCCTTGAAATGTATAGTCAGTGGAAATATTTTGTCGTTTTAGTAAAGGAATGAAGAATGTGTTTACAAAATAACTGAAATTATATTACATAATCATCTAAAGGGCTCTATAAAAAGAAAATTACATTGAAAATTTATCAAAAGAAAATTACATCTGTGTAAACAAAAAAGGTTTTAAATGTGGCCCCAGCAGACTGTGAGGAACTAAGATAAGGCGTTTGCCTCAATCCATCACTGTGTGTACCTCTGTGATCTACTTATTGTTTTCAATAGTATATCTACATTGTGTAACTGCCCATGACAATATTGGGCTCGGTAGTCGTGTTTAGATTTGTAGAGTAACGTACGGCTGTTTACAAAGGGATTCACAAATAAGGGCGAGACTGATAAATGGCAGTCCACCAAATATACTTGTAGGTGTCAACAATGACAGGTTTGAAGTCTGAACAACGGATCAACATTATGGCACACGGGTAGTAATCCATAAATGCTCCGTTCTTCTTCTTACTCAAAAATAAGTCCGAAGAAGCTCAGCACAGTGCACAGGCTCTGAGGCACCGGTGGGGATCCTGTAAATACTTTGGGTATATTTCAAACTAATTTTTAAATTGTGCCTGCGCAGGACCTTCAGGCTACTTTTTCGATGTCCATCTTTCAACGGATTTTTTTACATGCGCAGCAATGCACACGGGGGTCCGATCTCACTACCTAGTGACAAAGGGGAATTACGAATAGTCTAAGTCTACGTAAGAAATTCCAGCCTTTACCAGGGATGGAACCCGTAACCTCTAGCACTCGAGGCGGACACCATGCGTCGAGACTACGCAGCCCCTCAACAGTGACAACAGTTATTGTATTATTAGTGGTTATATAAGTGCTTCTCTGTGATGAAACTGTTGTTTTACCAGTAGTGAATTTTGATTGTACAGTGCCTTCTTTTTTTTTTTAATGGTGACAATGCTGCATGCGTTTATTAAGTGTGTTTCAAGGGAATTTTTTTTGTCTGAAAATTTTTTTTTTTTTTTTTTTTTTGTAAATATTCACGGAAACCATATCCTTTTTCTGTTTCAGGTATGCCTAACCTTTTCATTACTTTTCTGATTTCGCACTCACCAAATGTTTCTTCTTTCCATAATTTTCTGGGCTATAAATTTGTAAATAAAACCATGGCACATTGAGGCAATTCATTATTTTGACAGACAATAGGTAAATTTTCATATTATAAGTTGGGCATTCCAGTGTAGTAGAGATGACCAGTTCCTTTTACGTTACATTTTATCGTGAATAATGCATTTCAACTGAGTTAATGGGTCAAGAATGTTTGGAGAAAAAAAAAATTTATCATTTGGACATTCCCGAGGTGACAAATCAGAACTGCACACTGCTTTCGCAATGACATCTTATCTTGGGTTGATGGATGTCAACTGAGTTAAAGTGGTGGATACGAAAATTTAATGAACAGTTTATTTAATCTTTACCCCCAACAAAACACACCCCTTACCCCCACCCCCCCCCACACACACACACACACACACACGCACGCACGCACGCACACACACACACACACACACACTTCGCATTAAAAAAAGTGTGTGTCGGTAATGTGTGTCGGTAATGTGTGTCGGTAATGTGTGTCGGTAATGTGTGTCGGTAATGTGTGTCGGTAATGTGTGTCAGTAATGTGTGTCGGTAATGTGTGTCGGTAATGTGTGTCGGTAATGTGTACCGACAAAAATACACATTTTGTCAGTTAATTGTTATGTCCCAGTGGTGTTACTGGTGTATCGGCCTAATATGATTATTATACATCACCAATTATTTGTAGTTTCTGGCTAGTCTGAAAAAGCTTTTACTGAAAACAAACTGTAGTCACTGTTGACACACACGAGTATATTTGGTGGACTACCATATATCAGTCTCGCCTTTATTTGTGAATCCCTTTTTTTTTTTTTTAAGCATCAAGGAACCATGAGTTGTAAACCCTTTGGCTCGCTAATATGAATATTGCAACACTTCAGGATTGATTCCATGATAGATACGGTAAATCTGTGAGTAATGTGGCTTTTCTGCCTACCCCTGAGCTTGAACCCAGATCACAAGGAGTTCGTCACTCGGTCGCCGCGCAGAGGGTTTTAACCAGTTGCGTTAGCGAGCCATGAACTCTACAAATGTAAACACGACTATCCATCCCAATCAAGTCCCATTCAGCGCTTCTGTTCTGAAAATCGTGTGGGTGTGTTGTTCACATAAACACCGTCACCTAGGTTCCAGAAAAGACACTAGATCTCTTACCCCTCCCAGTTTTGATTTATCATCAGGATATAAAAAAAAATACTGGGGTCACATAAACTTTGGATTTTGAGGGGGGGGGGGGGGGGGGGGGCTTGGTCTCTCTCCGCAGAACGGCAAGCCACCTGCCGAAAGCGCCTTACAGAGAACGAATTCCGTAGCTCCGGCGACGATTCCTAGAGATCTCTGTAACAATTTCACTCGTGAACTAAACGGCTCAGCCGTGAAACGAACCGACGACCTTCAGAGCGCGAGGCAAACGACTTGACCACTTATGGAGTCGTAATGCAGTATCTATAAGTGGGCAAACTATATTCTTTGTTTCATCTGAATGTAACGTGGAATTGGTTCTGTGCCGACATTTTCTCTTATGACCTCATTCCTGATTGTACTCGTCTGGCCAGTCAGACACCTTTTCTCGGACATCTCATTTCCATGGTTACTAATTATGCTTTCTGGTTTGTTGTGAGTGACCATGTATGGCTCTGACAGTATAGTGTCTTGTACTGTAAATGGTGAGAGAGAAAAAAAAGGGAGGGGGGGGGGGTGGAGCTAGCTGTCCTTATACTTTACTGCATTCGATGTTAATTTCTTCATTTTTGTGAATGGTGTTCCCAGATATTGAAACCGGTGAGGGCTTGGATTTTTTCACGTAGACTTTTAGAAAAATCCCCTGGTCTCTGGGTTGTAAGACCGGACGCCTGTGTGTATTGTTGCGCACGTTAAAAAAAATCCCTTGACATTTGGAAATCGAAAAGAGAAGCCTAACGACGCAGCCCGGGCAAAATTTGGAGTTTAAAAATCTAGTCAAAGTATTTCGGGATCCTTGCCAGTGCAACAGAGTTTGTGCACTGCGCTGAAATTCTTCGGACTCCAGCTTGAGTTAAAGGAGAACGGAGCACTTATGGGTTACACCCGTGTGCCATGATATTGATCCGTTGAATAAACAATATTTGTTATTAGGAATTGAGAGGGCTAGCTGCTGCGATACTTTGACTTTCCGGTAGCACGCTCTATTAAATTGAAGGATAACTAAAAGTACTCTTCATTCCCGGGGAATTATTGTAAATTACCCTTCTTTAGCCTATTTGGGTGTATATTGCTAAGGTTAGTTGCGTATCCTTTACAGGCCGTTGCAGAACCAACCCTAACAGCAGCTGGCTGTTGTGTGGTTTTTCTCGGCAAATTTTCGTCCAGTAGTTTGCCATTGCTTTCTATTACATATTGCTAGACCTATATTTTATAGACCAGTAGCTACTCCCCGCATGATTTGATCAACATTACGCAAGGGTTCGGTGGAAAAAAGGGGGTGGGGGGGAGTGGAGACTGTTTGGGTCATTTAAATAAATGATATATAACTGTTCAAAGGGGAGTGGCCGTGGCGTTGGCGGCTAGACGCCCGCCTGTTCATTAGAAATTCGTCGGTTCCTATCCTGACGAAGCGGGACTTTTTTTAAAATGACCTTGACTCTAAGGTTGATCCAGCCTTAAGTGGGTTCCAGGTGCAGTCCTGAGAAGCATGATGCTGATCATATCACCCACCAAGCGCTGATTGGTCTATAAGGGACAACAAAATGGAAAAGGGAAATTTACTAACTGCAAAGGCGTTCTTGTCGTTTGGAGCTGATTGGTTGCACCCTTAGTTACAAGTTGGCGTAGTCGTTACGGTGCCATCAATTATAAAATCTTATGAGATTGAACAGGGTATGTTTGCCATCTAGAATGAGGTTACTGCAATCTCAAGAAAGTAAAACCTTCAAATATAAGACTGAAAAATGATATTGGTCGGGGTGGGGGTGGCAGAAAAAGTAACAGTAATTTCATTGGTGACTTTTTTCATAGACCTCATCCGCAGATGACTGACTGTAGGTTTGTGGTTCATCGTTTATACAACGGATCAAGCCTGAGTTTAAATAATCTCAGCACAGTGCACTAACTTTGTAGCACCGGCGAGGATCCAGAAATACTTTGGGTATAATTCAAACTTTGCCCGGGCAGCGCTGTTAGGCTACTCATTTCGATTTCCAACTGCCAAGGAATTATTTTAAGTGCCTAACAATACACTCCTATCCTACTACCAGAGACCATGGGAAATTACGTGAAGTCCACGTGAAAAAATCCCAGCCTTCACCGGGGCCTGAACCCATGACCTCTAGCACCCGAGGTTACAACTGGCTGGTGAAGTCGTTGCGGGTGCCCTAATTATAACTTTCTTGTAGGCCGAATGGGGTATCGCTTGTTGGTCTGCCATAAAGATTGAGATTTTAAAGTCCCAGGGTGGTATGGTAAACATTTAGAAGCAGCACAGAGGGGACAAACTGATCGATCGACTAATAACCGTCTAATGCCTAATAGTGGGAAGTGGCTCAGAAAAGTGGCTCTTTAGACTCAATGGGTACTAGTCTTTCAGTTTAACTCACAGAGTGTCAGTCTTTCAGTCTGGTTAATAGTGTGTCAGTCTTTCAGGTTGGCTCACAGGGTGTCAGTCTTTCGGGTTGGCTCACAGGGTGTCAGTCTTTCAGTTTAACTCAAAGGGTGTCAGTCTTTCAGGTTGCAATATCTAAAAGGAAAAAAGACTTGGTGGGGGGGGGGGGGTGATGTTTAAAAATGCTAAGGCATCTCTTGTTTATGAATAATAAGAGGACAGCAGGTTTCTTCGTGTAGCCATGGGGTTTTCCAGTATAAGATTGAAAGGGATGTGTAGGTTTTGTTTCTCTTGGTTTCGCATCCGAACAATTAAGTCATTAATAGTGTAGCTTTCCGGTTACACCCCAGAGGTGGAAATAACGGGAGTTTGGGGTAAGGGAGAGATATGTTTATGTTGAATGTTTAATTCAGAATCGAATCATAGCACTGGGGACACTGCCATAAGTGTTTCATCCCCATCTTCAACAGCAAGCGAAGAGTTCCATTTCCGATGGCACCAGTAATTGTCTGATTGTAATATCCGTCTCGCCCTTCCACTGAGTGTTGAGCGTCGGCCAGATACCCTGGTAACTCCTCGCAGCGCCATTCTCCTCAGACCATAATGATCTATCTTTACCTCCCCACTGTTCACTCGCCCCAAAAGGGCCATTACAATATCTAGCTTGTCATACAAAAATTCACCACCAAGTGATGCAGAGCCTGTCCGTCTATCTGTCGCTCATTTTTCAAACACAACAGCATGACCTGGAAAAAATATCAAAAGAACGCTAACTACCCGGGACCACTGAAGTGATGCTTGCCACTCTGCACGGAGCAAACCTGTCTCCACCTTTACGAAATATTCTAGTCTAATAAACATTCTATTCTTTCAGTTTACTTATTATAATGCTTAATGTTGTATTACATTAGAGGTTATTAATCATCTCAACTTATGTCTTTGTCACATAACAGGATGATAGTTGGAGCACCCAACGCTAATACAACTCAGGGGGGAGTGAACTCAGGAACTCTACATTTGTGTGAGAATATCCTGGACGCCTCAGAGAAATGCTCCATATTGAGGCATTACGACGACAACGTGCGTAAGTCCGCTCATGGGGTCATTGTAACAGCATTTCTTGCTGGCTGACTGTGTTATTTGCTAATGAAACCACAAACCGAGTCGGTCTACTGTACCTGTACTTCCTCATCATTTTCTGTTTTCATCCTCTTTCTCAATATCTTCCTCCTTTTTCTCTGCTTATTTTATGTCTTCTTCTTCTTCTTCTTCTTCTTCTTTCTTCATCTTCTTTTTCTCCTCCTCCTCTTCCATTCTCCCCCTTCTCCTCTTTCATCTTCTTCTTCTTTTCTTCTTCTTCTTCTTCTTCTTCTTCTTCTTCTTCTTCTTCTTCTTCTTCTTCTTCTTCTTCTTCTTCTTCTTCTTCTTCTTCTTCTTCTTCTTCTTCTTCTCTTCTTCTTCTTCTTCTTCTTCTTCTTCTTCTTCTTCTTCTTCTTCTTTTTCTTTTCTTCTTCTTCTTCTTCTTTTTCTTCTTCTTCTTCACCTCCTCCTGATCATCAAATTTTTCGTCCACATAGTCTTCTCTGCCTCCTCCTTTAATCTTTCATGGATACTAGGTATTAACTCACACAAAACTCTTTGTAGACTAAATCATTATCGTTTCAATTTGCAGCTAGTTTACTAAGAGATTAACAAGTCCAACAGAAGCGCTACTTAGTCATCTTTTACAACATCAATATTACATTACAGTGCTACTATTTTTGTTTTACAGTTCCGGTAATATACATTTTAGTCTGTCCATTATGTGCATTAGTTTGCACATTAAAAGCACCAGTATGTCAGTTTGTTATCTATATTATGAACTACTGAGTTGGTCTGTTATATATTAGTATAGGAATCCTATCCTTAAGAGAGTTAGCCCAAAAAAGATACACACAGTAATCCCACAGCTGTGAAATACACAAGCAATTTTTATAAAACCTACTTGTTGAAAAACGTCATCATTATGAGACATATTCTGCCATATTTAGATCGAATTACTATAGCAATGTGTTTTAATATTATTATTATTGAATGCTGAATTAAGAATTGACATCACGGCACTCGGTAAACTCCCATAAGTTCCCTGTCCCCATTTTCAGCAGCAAGTGAAGAGTTCCAATTCTGTTGGTACCAGTAACCATCTGATTGTATTATTACTATTATGAAAAGTGTGTGGAGGCTAATGGCAATCTCTATGAGCACCAATAGTAACATCATAGATCATATTTAACATGGATGCAGCTTTTTCATGTCCGAGTAAATTCAGTATTGAAATTTGTATACAGGTTGTT
>CAJHNH020000385.1:281091-311091 GCA_905116865.2 Candidula unifasciata
GTGATATCGCGTTTCTGTAGTGTCTCTTTTGCTCTCACCACCCATGCCTTATTTGGTCAGCCTCAGGCTTATGTCCTCCTGTTTTCATGTACTTGAGGGATGAACACATTATTAAACATTGCCGTTTCCTCTCACAGTACGTGTTAATTGATGAATAGTTTGTAAACGACAGCTCTTTCTATTTCTCTTTCTATCTATTTCTCTCCCTCTCTCATTTTTATGGCAAACTTGATGTTGAAGGAAAATTTGATGTTAAAAAAAAGTTAGCAGAGGAAGAACTTCAATATTTTGACATTTTGACCAAAAAAATTTTAAAATCCCAATTAAAAACTCACAGGGGTTAAACAGAATATCATCTTTTAAATTACTACTACAGGGCACAATTGGGACTAGAACACAGACACTTGATTCAGGTGACCATGTGAGGTTGAGAACCTAACTGCTTAGGGTTGTCCTCATGACACATGATGATGATAATAGCTAACAAGAGTATATAATTTGATATAATTTTACATGCCTGTTATGCACTCATAAATATTATATAATAAAATATATAATATAAATATGTAGTATTTTAATAGTGTATGTGTCAGGTTTTGATTCTACTTCATGTAAATGCGACAAACATTCACTCCAATTTCTTATCTCAGTACAAGTACTTCTTTCTAGACAGTTATGTAATCTTGGATTTAACACAAGAATGACAGGTCGCAAAGATGACTGGTTGGTAATTGTTACCCATATTACCAAGCATTTGTGTCTATCATACCTAAAGTAGACTGATAACAAAACTTTGCATTTATAATATATTGTTTTGATTATAAATTGTGAATACTTGTACATATTATATGAGCTGAGGTGTATAAGAAATGTAAGAGAAAAAAAACAAGCAGGTGCAGAGTCACCAGTGAAGAGCTAAAATCAATGGTAGGCATAGTATCAGTAAATGATTTTATAGAACATCAAATAATCAAATGGTTTCAACATCTTGTCAGAATAGAACAAAATCAGCCAGCAGATAGAGTATAAGACACGAGAACAGTAAGCTTCAGAGCAAAAGGCCAGTCAAGGAAAATACGGGCGGAGGCAGTAAAAGAGATACTTAGGAAAGACGAATACCACATTAACAGAAGCTATGCAACTAGCAAAACACAGAACACTAGACATACCTAATTAAGTGAAGTTCAACTCTACCGGGACATCACACCGTGCAATAAGCATCCGGCGACACAAAGTGCCACCATATGGATGATGTTTACCCAGGGAAAGGTCCCAAAAACTCCATTCAAGCCATATTTTGGGTTACATTAGTACCCCTGGCAAAAGCAAGGATGGGGCTGACTGACTTTCTACCCCACCAGGACATCACACAAGCGATAAACACCTGATGAGGTCCCAGAAACCACGTTCAGCCTTTAGGCCATATTTATGGCCAGGCTATATTGCGGCCCCTGGCAAGAGCCAGAGTAGGGCTTCCAATAATGAAAAATTTTGTCCTGAAAAGGACAAGAAGTATTGTAAGTACTACAAGGATGGGGCTTTTAAAAAAATGTACTGTATAGCATAAGCCATGTGACAGAATTAGGAACTAAAAATTGTACTGTGACATTTCACACACACACATACACACAAATATTTTTTGGTATAGTCCATGTTGTGTAGCATTTAATGTCATGACTGTCCATAGCCTTCTGGCTCGTGTACTGTCAGTCATTTGATTGTTTCATCATTGAGTATTTGATTGCTTTTTATGTCCCCTCTTAGAAATAAATATACAGTGATGTATTAAGTTGCACTACACTGTTGCCATTTATAATATAGGGCCTTCATCTGTGTGTCCTTTTATCAGGTATGTAGTCCAAACTGGAAAGACACAACTGTGCCAGCTTTCACTTTTAGCTTAGGAAGATGTACTTTCACAGATCCACTCGATGATTCAGTGAGTTTTGTTGTTGTTTCTGTTGGTGTTTTACTCTTTCAGTCAAAGAAGGATTGTACTCTGTTTATTTTTGTTTTCAGCCTACCATAAAATGTGCTTTCAACTGCAGAAATTGAGCAAAGGATTTAATCATGCTCAGAACATAAGAAAAAAGACTTTCAATTAGTTTTCCAATAGCACTAACAGCATGGAAACTATTGGTTACTGAAGGAGATGAAAAATTGAAAAAACTTTATTTTCAAAGGATTACAAATTAGGCACGCAGGCCAGTCTGACATTTGGCCCTTCTAAGCACATATCTTTCAGTGTACATATGCTTGTTATCAATAATGCCTGTTATGTTTATAATAAAAAAATATACAATATAAAATAATGCATACACACATCATAAATACACACTCATACATACTCAAACACACACACCTACGCATACTCTTACATTCTTATACTTACACATGCACACTCAAATACAGACACATGTAATACATACATACACACACTTACATACCTACATACATACATACATACATACATACATACATACATACATACATACATACATACATACATACATACATACATACATACATACATACATACATACATACATACATACATACATACATACATACATACATACATACATACATACATACATACATACATACATACATACATACATACATACATACATACATACATACATACATACATACATACATACATACATACATACATACATACATACATACATACATACATACATACATACATACATACATACATACATACATACATACATACATACATACATACATACATACATACATACATACATACATACATACATACATACATACATACATACATACATACATACATACATACATACATACATACATACATACATACATACATACATACATACATACATACATACATACATACATACATACATACATACATACATACATACATACATACATACATACATACATACATACATACATACATACATACATACATACATACATACATACATACATACATACATACATACATACATACATACATACATACATACATACATACATACATACATACATACATACATACATACATACATACATACATACATACATACATACATACATACATACATACATACATACATACATACATACATACATACATACATACATACATACATACATACATACATACATACATACATACATACATACATACATACATACATACATACATACATACATACATACATACATACATACATACATACATACATACATACATACATACATACATACATACATACATACATACATACATACATACATACATACATACATACATACATACATACATACATACATACATACATACATACATACATACATACATACATACATACATACATACATACATACATACATACATACATACATACATACATACATACATACATACATACATACATACATACATACATACATACATACATACATACATACATACATACATACATACATACATACATACATACATACATACATACATACATACATACATACATACATACATACATACATACATACATACATACATACATACATACATACATACACACACCAACCTGCAAACAACATAGGTTACACCCACATGCATACATAATAATAAATTCATAATACACACATACATACATAATACAAACATCCATTCATACACACCAACAAACATACATACATACATACATACACACATAGGTATACATCCATGAACACACGCACACACACACACACACACACACAGAGACAGACAGACAGACACACACACACACACAGACACACACACAGAGACACACACACACACACGCACGCACACACACACACACACAGTGCATAGATTTTAATTCATCATGATTATTCAGTCTTCAAAAATTTTAATAGTATAATACATGACTAATTTTATATATGTATATATTTAAGTGTACATACATATATGGGAGTCGCTGTGGCAGAGCGGCTAGACGCTCGCCGCAGATTTGGAAGGTCGTGGGTTTGCTCCCTGGCGAAGCTGGACTTTTTTCAAAAATGACCTTGGCTCCCAGGTCGACCCAGCCTTGAGTGGGTACTGGGTGCAGTCCAGAGAAGTAAAGTCGGCTGGTGTGATGCTGACCATATCACCCATCTTGTGCCAATTGGTCTATAAAATATAGGTCTAGCCCTATATGCCTAAAGGCATGGAAAAAGGTCCTTTACTTTACTTACATATATATATATATATATATATATATATATATATATATATATATATATATATATATATATATATATATATATATATATATATATCAGTACATACAAGAGGGTAAATGTAAGCATGAATACAAGACCTAATAAATACAAGGGTAAATGTTATGGTAAATTCAGGAGTCTTCTTCTTAGCATTTACCAGCAGTCAAGTCCTGCTGAAAGTTCTGTTTGTTCTTCCATATCTGGAATTTGGTCTTGTTTCAACTTTTGCAGGTCTAGCTTTTTTTGTGTATACTAACTGTTGTTTCCTCATCTCTCAGGCAGAGGCACTCCCTTTGAAGGACACCTACATAATTAGTCACATTGTATCACACGGCTGTTGGGAGGGTGGAGGACACTGGGTCAAAATACAGAGTAAATACAGTGGTAAATGTAAGAGTAAATAGAAGAAACAAGAGTAAGTAAAAGTGTAAATGTAAGAGCAAATATAAATACAAGAGTAAATGCAAGGGTAAATGTAAGTTTACAAAAAAGAATTAGGAGTAAATGCGAGAGTAAATGTAACAGTCAATATAATTACAAAAGTAAATACAAGGGTAAATGTAAGAATAAATACCAGAAATAATACAAGTGTGGTAAGGGTCAATAATGGTAAACACAAAAGTAAGCACAGGGTAAAAACAAGAGAAGGAAATTGTTTAAAGATACAGTTTAATGACACAATATATTAATGATCATTTTGTGCTTGGAGTAAATCTTAAATTTAAATGGAACACCATACTTGCTAAACTAACCAAACCTTTTTGTTTTCCTTCCAGATTACTGACAATTTTATGCCATTTTTTGAAAATTCTGGAAAGACAAATTACATTAGGAAGATTGACAACAGAGTCGAATACTACTATGGTATGGCATCTTTTGGCTTTTCTGTGGACTCTGACAAGGTATGTAGAATTTCTGTTTATTAATTCATTGTGTCATAGTCTTCTAATTTTAGCCCAGTCCTACTTTCCTCCCTTTGTGGGTTCTAGGCCTTCAGAAAGAAAGAGAGAGAGAGAGAGAGAGAGAGAGAGAAAGAGAGAGAGAGAGAGAGAGAGAGAGAGAGAGAGAGAGAGAGAGAGAGGGAGTATAGACTGAGGATAAATTCACTGTCTTTAAAAGTATGTTGTAAAATAGGATCAATTAAGGATTTGCTTAAACTGGATTTGTTAGACTGAGAAATACAGATACCACAACCCAGATGTAAACCATTACACAACATGGTAGGGGTCCTATTAAGGGTTAACGCAGTAAACGAAAATCTTTGGCCCCACCCAGCCTGGTTCACATGCTGTTTGTATGACTACGTACACATTGGTAGCCACCGTGTTCTAGCAGCTAGATGCTCGCCTACGGATAGGAAGGTCATGGGTCTGGGTCCCGACGGGGGACGGACTTTATTTAAAAAATGACCTTGGTTTCTAGGTCAACCCAGCTTTGAGTGGGTACCAGAGACAGTTCTGGGAAGTAAAGGCAGCTGGCGTGATGCTGACCACATCACCCACCAAGTACCATTTGTTCTATATAAAATAGGTCTAGTCCTATATACCTAATACACATGGAGGTGTTGAAGGGGGTCCTTTACTTTACTTTGTGTGTACAAATGGATATATTTATATTGAAAGATAAAGTCTCTCAAGTCTGAATAACTGCACACATATTTTCTAAATGGGCTACGACTATGTTACAGGGAGCTCAGCAGGGAGCTGCCATATTATTATTCCTGTCAGAGCAGATTGCAGTTCTTGAATAATGAGATGATGTATTTGGATCTGAAGAATTCTGACACTAAATACATATGTTCTCAACATACAGAACATATTTACATTATTTGTCTTCTAGTTCTGATGCATCAGCTCTTAAAGCTATTAAGCCTCTGCACTGAATTGTCTGCCATTTTCTGGCTTCTTTTAATAGCCCTCACTGGTATTCACTATGCAGCGCAACAGACATTGATGTCGGCAAGTTTACAAATAATGATACCTGATTTTAGGCAGCAAGAGCAAATGCACATGAGAGATGGGTGCATCCAGGGCTGTGCTATGATACAGAGACGGCTACATTAGACGGCGTCCTAATGGAGCAGCATAAGCAGCAGAATTCAAAAACAATATTTGTAAGAAAAAACATTTGAGGGTCGGCAAATTGAAGACTTGCTTCATACTGCAAAAATCTACAACTCGGTCATGGGTGTGTCCCTGAACAACCAACTTCATATTCTTTTTAAGCAATTAGTTTTTTTTTTTTTTTTTTTAAACTTATATACAGATTATTATTTTTTTATTTTTTTGTGTGATTGACAGAGCAAAGCAAGATGTTATATAGACAAAGTGGTTCAGAGTGCATTCCTGTATGGGGGCAAGGCTTTGTTTCAACAATTATTTTACTTCGACCATATTTTCTGATGAAAGTATTATATAAGTACTGAAATTCTTCTGCAAAGTACAGTCAGGATTCCAAGTCAAAACCTTAGGATTCTATAGACCAGTACACATGAAATCCTGCCAGTTCATACATCTATTACAGTACAGTCATGTGAAGCAGACTGTGATCAAATCCAAGCATGGCCTGGCAGCACAGAAGATGATGGTGGCGACACATATGGAACAGATATTATTGGTCTTATTGTTCAACCATTTGGTCCTTTCAGTAATTGATTATGGCCTAGGAATATTAACCCTATCTACTTCACATTGTACAAACCTTGAAAGGATTCCTAATGAAGGAATGAGAATCATCTTGGGTTGCACATAAGACATTCCAATTAGAACAATGAGGTATATGCTTGGACCTACATCAATAAAGTCTAGACTGTCACTGGTGCAAGGCAACACCTATATGAGAGTTACCAATGATGAAAGGCATTGTCTACATGGTAACCGAACAATTTAATTGAAGACTGATTGAAAAGAGGAAAGTCATGGAGTGCACTAGCTGAAGATACCATCGAGTTGGCTGCCTTAGTCAAGCAGATACACAGGGGGCAGTAATTTGTTGATATGAACACCCACAACAATAGTTTCCATCAGGTCATTATCACGTTAGGAAGAGAATGTACAGAGTGGTGTAACAGTATGGCAGAATTAGAGACAAAACAACTGACAGATGGAAAGGCTGGACTAGATGATGCAGTAGTAAACACCGATAGTTCTGTTCAACAGGGTGTAAGATCTGGCTGGGGGTTTTCATCTAGAATGAAGGGAAAAATTGTGGCAGAACAAAACAGAGCTTTTTTATCTACAACTTCAAACATGAGATTGAAAGTGGAGGCAATCACTGCAGATCTGAATTGGATAGCAGAAAACAAAATTACCAGAGGAATTATTGTGTCTGATTCTCAGTTGGCATTGCGGAAGGTTCAAAATGGACTATTGTAGCATGAGCGGATACAAAGCATCAGTATGCTAACATTGCAGGGAATCACGTGGATATACTGTGTGGGACATGTAGGCTGTGGAAATGAAAGAGCAGATTTGTTGCCAACCAAAGTGAAAGCTATGGGAACACTCTTACTGGACAAGAGAGATATTCTGAAGACCATTTATGAAAGACTGTTTGCAGAAGACACAAGTTTAGAAATAACATAAGCGAGAATGTGTGAACAAGGAATTAAGTGTGGATCTGGCCAAAAAATACATGGAGAAGAGAGCTGGAGAATGAAGTTAGAAAGATAGGGAGGACATGGGGAGAGCTCCATGCAAAGGCGAAGGATAGAACAATTTGACATGAGTTGGTTGAGGGCCTATGCTCCATTGGGAGATAGAAAGGCAGAAGAAAAAGAATAATCAGTATGTTACGGCAACATTTAGCATCTACACCTTAAGTCATTTGCTGTGGGTGGCGAAGCATCTGTTTGGTTTGCCCGGTATGCTATGATGTTGATTCGTAAATCAGTATTCAGTGCAGTCACCATTTGACACCTACTGGTAGAGACATAGTCTGTCTGTTTATGCCAGAGAACACTAAAATTAATTCCTTTTTAAAGTATTTAACTATTTTCAAATTGGTGAATATTCTAAATGTTTATTGTCATTTAAGTTTTGTAAGACAAATACAAAAACTACAAGAATGATATTTTTGTTGTTGTAATAGTCATAATTATTCATTATTTCTGTTTTATTTCAGTCATCAGTTTTTGTAATGGGTGCTCCAGGAGTGACTATTTCAGAAGGTAAAAAAGCATATGAAATATGTAAAATGTAGTTTTTGTAGAGTATAAAGTTCCTGCCTTCTCTCTCAGAGCTTTAACAAGACATACTTCTTAAATAAGTTTTGAAAATGGATTGAGAAAAACGAGTTTGAAATTGTAGACCAAGGTTTTAGTGTCAACAAGTACAGAGAAGTCAACAGTTAAGAAGAAGACACCTTATACTCAGGCTGACTGATCAGCATTCATGCCTAGAAGAGGCATCATTTACACAGATGGGTCCCTGAAACGGGTACCAATATCAACATGTGCATACACAGCACAAAGGATAGGGAAAACAATAAAAGAGGATAGCTGTGCTTACCAGACAACTACGTCAAGCATGACCATGGAGATAACGGCTGCTTCCAGAGCCCTCACTTGGGTAGCAGAACAAATGATCACACATGCGGTAATTGTTTCAGAAAATCGCTACAGGGTATCTATGCTCTGAATGGGTAGAAAGCATTCAAAAGTGGCAGTTAACCGCCATCATCTGGATCTACACGCCTGGGCACACAGAAGTACATGGTAATGAAAGAGCTGACCATCTTGCAAGTAAGGCATCAATGCACAAGGAAAGAAGCATGGACAGAGCTGATATAATGAATGCTGTATGGACTATGTTGGGAGATAACGGTGAATCTCTGATGCTAACATGACTGCATAACCGAGGAGTTAAGCTTGGTAAAGCACGTCTATGTCATCTTTGAGGTAAAGGCAAGAGATACTATAACCAACTCCTCATGGGAACAATCAGAAAGGGTACTTAGAATGGCTGATACATGAGGATACCCAATGTGCAAAGACGTTGATTGTGATGACATGACATAACATATACACAGGGAAGGAAACTGTGAACTTAAATAGAGTGAAGTAAGCCAAATCTAGGAAAATAAATTTGTTTCAAATAATAAATGTTTAACATATGCACTAACAAGCATATTAATGTGTCAACATGCATGCGTGAGTATGCATACACACAAATGGATGGATGTGGGCACACACATGCACACACACACACACACACACACACACACACACACACACACACACACACACACACACACACACACACTAATGCACAATCACAGACATAATGATGTTTAAACACAACTGCAAATACATACTTGAGCATGCACTCACATATTCACACACACTCACACTTGCATACACACACATACACTTGCACATACATGTACAAGAAAGAGGAAGGGAGAGACATAGATAGAGAGAGAGAGTTGCAAGACTTTAAGATAAAGCCTTTAAACCTCAAGACAGTTTGTAGCTATAAAAAGACTGTTTATGTTTCTAGGGACTGTTGTGATTCTGGATGTCAATACCAGAGTCATGTCCAACTATACCACTGCTCTGGTGAATAAACTGTACACAACTGCATTTGGATATATAGGTCAGTATACACAATCTTTAAACTGATAATAAATGTGTGAAAGATTTTACCAAAATGAGCTACACTATAACCTCATTAATATACATTCAAAAAGACTGAAAAAAAAATCAACAGTTAATGATTTTAAAGAATTCATGCTCGTCAAGGATTAAGATTGTGATGTTGCAATATGTGTTGCATATCTTTACAGGGCATTGCAGAACCAACCTCAGCATTTTTTTTTTACTGTTGTGGTTTTTCTCAGCAAATTTTACGTTTAGAGGTTTGCCATTGCTGACTGAACGGTCAGCTCTCTGTACAACTATCAAAACCAATGCAAGACAGATCGTCAACAGCTAAGATCGAACCTGGCACCCTAGCATGATAAAGCATGTTCGCAACCCCGCAACCTCCAAGCCGATGATACAGAATTAAACTTTCACAATATTTCTATCACTCCATAGAAAACATTATTACTACTGAGCCCTCTTTATAAGAGCAATCATGATCCATTAACTGAAGATAACAGTGGATGGAGGGATTGGGGGGGGGGGGGGGGGGTGTAAGGAGGGGGAAAAGGGGGGGGGGGGGTGACTGGATCTTTACAATGGTTAAAATTCAATTCTTGTATGTATGTTATGGAGGCAAAATCAAAAGAATTTGTCTGTTCTGAGCTGAACCACTAGTCAACTATTGAAATGAAGAAGCTACTTACAAAATGGTGAGCTGTTAATCTAAGCTTTCTTGTGATGAGAGCAGATGCAGGGTAATTATCCATATTCTTGTTTCTAAAATACTTGGTTTGTCCATGAATAGATGAACAGATCACTGTCTTTTGCGTTACATACAAGGGCAACAGTTAGACTTAGTTTACTGCGTACTCCACTATGGCATCTTTTATTCTGAGGGTACGAGTTGGGAAAAGATTGTAAAAAGAGTTCAGTTTCGTACACAAAGAATACTTTTCTCTTTCTTGCAAATAATTGTTTGTTTCTTCTTCATCAACTTATTACCTCACTATAAATTACTTATCATAAAATTGAGTGTCTTTTATAGAACTGATTCAACAAACAAGTGGAACAATTGAAATTTTGAATGTCTAAAGTTTTGATCTATTATAGTATTAGGTAAGGAAGGTAAGTTATACCACACCAGGACATCACACAAGCGATAAACACCCAGTGACACAAAGTGCCACAATGCAGATGAGGATCACCAGTGGAGAGGTCCTGGAAACCCTGTTCAGCAGTTAGGCAATATTTAAGATGCAGCTATATTCAGGGCCCATGGAAAAAGCCAGTGTGGGGCTTCAAAATAACTAAAAATTGCATCCCTCATGGGGAGGACAGTTATAAATTAATTATAGTATTTGTAAACAGCTGTTGCTTTTTCTGAAACATTTCTATTTATTATTTTTTTTTTTTTTTTTTTTGTACATAGCTTTATCTTAAAGAAAAATACATGGAGTGGTGTCTTTAGCATTAACTTTTCATTGCTAAATTGTTTACAAATCACATAAATTATGTGTGTAATCTTTTCAATGAATGCAGGACTTAACAAAAACGAACACATTGAAAATTGATGTTTTTTTGTCATAAACTGAAGAAAAAATGAAGTGTAGTGACTTCTTGAAGTAACAGAATTTCCCATTAACTGATAAAATTGTCGACAAGAAATAATATATCCCTACAGAGACAACAATTGTGCCAACCATCTTGTAACATCTTTCTTTTAAGTTAGTGTCATAAATCAAACTTGAGTCAAGTTTAGATCAAGTATGAAACAAAATAAAAATTGACCAAGAAATGAAAGAACATTATTTTACAGATAAAAAAGCAACAACAACACAAAAAAAATATTAAAAATGAAGTAACATATAATGCTTTTTGAAATTAAACATGAAAATTAAGAAATTGCAGACATGTTATACAGGAATATTTTTTAAATAATGTTTGGCATTGGCAGACTTAATGCAGAAGAGTAAGTAAAGACACATAGAAAAATATCTGCAGGCTTTAACATCATGGTATTGGCATGACAAGAACATAAACCTGATCAGTTATTCTGCTGATTTTTTGAAACCATGAACTGTGTTTTCTTATGCTCATCAGCACAACACATGAGGATGATGATGATAACCAGGTAAAAACAAAATTATGAAAACATATTTGTCTGTTCATTATTAATAATCCGTAATATGTATAAGGAGAGTCGACGTGGCAGAGTGCTTAGACGCTCACCATGGATCAGAAGGTAGCGGGTTCGCTCCCTGGTGGAGCCAGACTTTTTAAAAAAATGACCTTGGCTCCAAAGTCGATCTTGCCTGGAGTGGATACTGAGTGCAGTCCTGGGAAGTAAAGGGGGCCTTCATGATGCTGACCACATCACCCATCTTGTGACGATTGGTCTATAAAAATATAGGTCTAGCCCTATATGCCCTATATGCCTAAAGGTGTGAAAATGGGTCCTTTACTTTACTTACTTTTAATATGTATAAATGCAAAGCACATTTCAGTTGTAACATATTTACTGTGTCACAGGTTACTCTGTGAAGATAGGCAGATTCTGTGATGGTACTGACACTTGTTTTGCTGCCAGTGCCCCTAACAGCAACCGAGTTGGCATGGTATGTTTTCTTCTACTTATATACAACCCTTTTCCATGCCTTCAGGTGTATTGTACATACAGTGCAAGATCTATATTTATAGACTAATTGCCCGGCTCTCTAGCGTAGTTGGCTAAACCGAATTGCGCGGAGACCGGGTGACGAACTCCTTGTGGTCTGGGTTCAATCCCGGGGGTGGGCAGAAAAGCCACATTTTCTCCCAGATTTACGGTATTTACAATGGAATCAAGGCCGAAAGGTTGTGATATCCATAATACCAAGCCTAAGGGTTAACAACTTATGGCTTCTGGATACTAAAACAAATAGACTAATTAGCACAGGGTGGGTGATGTAGAAAACATAATGACAGCTGCCTTTACTTCCCAGGATCTACCTGGGAGCCAAGATCATTTTTTTAAAGTCTAAATGATTAGATTTGAACCCATGACCTTTGGATACACAGGCGAGCTTCTAGCCACTACACCATGGTGGCTCACTCTCCTACTTAAAGCTAATGCCATGTGGCATTGATCATGATGTCTGTCCATAGTATTTAGTTCTCTGTGTTCCCCTTTCTCTCTTTCTTCTCCAATTTTCCTATTACTATGTCCATTTTCTCAGCCTCATGACATGTTCAGAAATGTCAACTGTGAGTTTATTTTCTTGAAGAAATCTATAACACACTTTTTCACAAATCCATGAGGTTCTTGTCATTGTTCTGTAAAGTTACATCCCTGCAGCTTCCACTCAATGTCTCAACTCTAATGGTTGTCCATAATCACTTATGCACATCAAAATTGCCTCTTGACAACTCTCTTACTCACCTTATTTGACAAAGGCATTTATGGTTATTTTATCTAGACAAATGTATGCTATTTATGTGAGTCAATAGACAGCATGCATACATAGTTGCTTGCCCAAAACATTAAAAAAAATATAGTATTACTAACATTGGAAAACACAATCCAGGTCAATATAAAATAGCAGATCCCACCCCTCCCCCCCCCTCCTCCCCCCAAAAAAAGCATGCAAATCTGCTTGAAAGCAGAAAACAGTTAGCTGAAGAGTGTTAGTGATAAAGGGAACAGTGGTTTCACATTCATAGACAACTTTAACACAAATCTTTGGACAGACTAACCTAATAATGAACCATCAAACTTTCTACAACTGGTGAATGACAAAACAGATACTGGCTGGCTAGATGGCATATTACGGACCTAGTAAATGGAAGTTAAATCCTTGCAAAATCACTGACGATAAAGAAAAACAGTGCTACACTTGCAGTAATGTTTTACATGCTCAAAAACTTTTTATTTTTAAATTACCACAAAAGAGTAGCATTAAATGTAACATGAAACAGATACAAACTGTGACACACAATTTATATTCTCATAGAAAAACAGTTCACAGCTGAATAAATATAAAGATCTGCAAATAATTTAATCAACAGTAGAAGGGGCCATAATTAGTATAGTGTGAGTTATTTTAGTACAAGTAATAATGTTTAATTCATACACTAAATGGATGTATCTACAAAAGGCTTCAGTTGTATCTTAATTAAATGTAATATTGCCAATAAATAAAATTTTCAAATTTTAGACTAAAATATTTATATCCTTCTCTTAAGATACTTATCTACAGATGGGTAAATCAAAACGACTTACAACTGATTCAAAAGTTTGAAGAAAGGCAGGTAAGCATAATAGGTCAGGTGTATGAAGAAACTTAATTATTTGGCTTGACAATTTTAAATCTCTCTGTATCATGCAAAGTGACTGTGAATGGCTCAACCTTATTAATCCTAGCCACAAGATCATGTGTTCTCATATTTGCTCCTAAATACTTGGTCAATTAAACTTAAAGAGAAAATCTGGCTGCAAATATCAATCAATAATGGGAACAGTAACTGATTTCACCTACCTGAGGAGCAATATCTGTGGGATGGAAATATAGTAGTTGAAAACAAGCAGAGAATTGCAAAGGCAAATGTTGCTTACAACAGACTTCTGAGTGTCTGAAGATCTAACATCTGTGGCACTAAAACTAAACACTCAGGATATACAAAACATGTGTTAGGACAGTTCTCCTCTATGGAGCAAAAACTTGGAAAACAGAAAGAGAGCATGCTCAGAGGTTTTGAGGGAAGATTCTTAGAAGATTGTTGGGGTTCACATGTGAAGAAAAAAATCAACAATTCTAGATTACAACAAATGTCAGACACAGAAGATGTACATTTAGAAATTAAAAAAAATACAAAAAAGAAGTAGATTGGACACATCCTCAGAATGAAGAAAGATAGACAGCTGAGACAGGCAATGCAATGGGTGCCACAAGGACAGGGAGGAAGAGGCAGGCCCAGAGGCACTTAGAGGTGAATCTTCGAGGTTGAACTCAAGGCTATAAAGGACAACATTGGAGATAGAGAGGATGGCTCTGGATCAAACTTATTGGCAACAGTTTGTCTCTGCCTTGTGTGCCTCTGGGTGCGATGAGGTTTGATGAATGAATGGAGATTTTTTAATATATCTTCCTGGTCCATTCTGTGTCAAGCCAACAGTTCCACTTGCTGCCTCACAATCCAGCAGGATCTGTATAGAATATTTATACAAGGTCTAACAATTCAGTAATGAGTGACTTTATTATGGCCCAGACAAAAATGCCATCTATAAAGCAAAGCATGGAATCTAAAGAGCAACATTCATCTATGATCTGGTAACTTTTCATCACCACTCGATAAGCAGACAACAAACAAGCCACCATTTTGTTGACCTAGTCGAGGTGCATTACGTAATCAGCACGGAACAAAAAGCTAATATTAATTTTTTTTTTTAACTCAGAAAAAGTGCCATTGAAACAGTTGAATTGATGCAGCTAGTTAATGAGGATAATTGTTTATCTCGTGCAAAAATTTTCAGGTGGTATTCATGATTCAAAAATGGTGTGGAAATGTTTACTAATGCACCTAGACCTGGACACAAAAGTCATAGAACGGATACAAGAAGATCATTGTTTTACTGTGAGGATGATAGCAGATGAATCTGGTGTTAATAGAAAGACCATTCATAACATTTGAGTGCAAGATTTTGGCAAGAAAAAAGTTACTTGTCGGTTTGTGCCACATTCGTTGTCTGATGACCAAAAACATCGGCGGGTTGAGTACCCAGGAGACATCATCAAAACAGGAATTTTTGGCCCCAAAACAAGTGTGTGTTCTCAGCCCTCCACCCTATTCCCCAGATTTGTCTCCCTGTGATTATTTTCTATTCCCAAAATTAAAGTTGCGATTGAAAGGACACTTTTTTAACGATATTGATGACATCCAAAGGGCCGTAACATCGACTTTAAGGGCCATAACAACAGAAGAACTACAGAGGTCGTTCTATTGTTTGTTAGATCATGCCACTTGCTGTATCAATGCACAAGAGGTCTTTCTACTTTGAATAAAATACAGGTTATATCTTCTATTGTTTATTATTTTAATTTTATGGAATTAGTCTCATTACTTAATTGCCAGACCTTGTATGTCCAAGTAGGAGAGAAGTGTCTGTGATAGGTTCTTTCTCATGCAACAAAAGTCCATTTTGAACTTTTGGCGTTATTGGCTATGAATCACTGGATGAGTAACTGAACTGGCCATGCCAGCTTATATGGTGTAGCTTTGAGTTACTTTAGTTATGTTCCTAATACTTATCTTTTTGTATCACACTATACCAGTGGTTCCCAAACTAAGTCCTGTGAACCCATCTTATTTATGAAGGTCTGCATAGACCCTACACTTCTGCAATCATACTGAAAAACTTATTATAATTTATGAATATTAGAACTGCATAAATAATTGCTTTCTAAAGTTGAAGGTAGTTTTGTAAGTGATATCACAGACCATAAATTTGTGAGGTTTCCCCACACCCCTTTTCCCACTTTCTAGGGATCTATGCACCATCAAATAGGAAACAAAAACTGTTATACCTATAATACTAAAGACTTGTATCATTCAAGCTTGGAGCATCTTTAATTACACCCTTGATATTGATGTATTTGTATTATACAAGTTTGGAGTTTGGTTATGCCCTTAATATTGATGCACTCGTATCACACAAGCTTCAACTTACTTTTCTTATGCCGTTAATTTGATTTGATTCAAGAACCAACATCACAGCACTCGGGGCATTCCCATAAGCGCTCCATCCCCATCTTCAGCAGCCAATGAAGAGTTCCGGTACTATTGGTGCCAGTAGCATTCTGATTAGACATCCATCTTGCCTTTTCTCTAAGCCTTGAGCATCTGCCAGAACCTCTCATCACTCCCCCCTGCATCAATCTCACCAGACTGTGGTGGTCCATCTGCTCCTCTGAACTGTACACGCTCTCCCACAAGGCATTAACCACGGTTGCCTTATCATGTATTAGCATTCCACCAAGTTGTCCAGAGCCAGCCAGTCTGTCCGTTTGTCATTTCCCAACACGCTGGCATGCCCTGATGAAAAAAATTCAGACAATACTCCTCACCCGTGTCCTCCGCAGCGAAGCATGCCACTCTGCACGAAGCATGCCTGTCCTGATCTTCCTCAGCATGCTTTCCGAGTCAGTTACAATTCTTATGCTGTGAATACAGCATTAATGTAGTGTGATGCTTGAAGTTGACTTTTGTTTGACTGATGTTAATACTGATGTACTTGTACCCCACTAGGCTTGGAGTTACTTTGGTTACACTCTTTGTGCTGTTGATACTAATGGAGATGTCTATGATGAACTTCTTGTGGGAGCGCCCCTTTATACTGACATAGCAGATACACATCATGGTCATGACCAAGGAAGAGTCTTTATCTATGCACGGTCTACAACAAGTGAAGTATGTTTTTGTATCTATATTAGTGAGAAGGAGTATGTATGCATGCATATGTAGGTATGTGTTCATGGGTGTGCATGAACATCTATATATGTGTGTTTGCAGTACTAGTACCTTTTTTTTTTAATGCATAATTTTGTTTTCAAAGCTGCTGGAATAGACACTTTGTAAATGTACCAGCCATATTTTTAGATACATTTTAGGTAAATACTGGCTCTCTTTTATTTTAGGGGGAAGAAAGCCCTGTGTGGTGTGCTTGTAAAATGACCCTTAAATGAAAATTCAATAACTCAATGTGCTTTTTCCGTATTCTTTAGTCAGTATGTGCTAGTCATTACAGCTTAACAAGTGATAGGGAGCCATGCTAGGGTATACTTGATCACATGGAATGCTGCGAGGTTGTGAGGTCTTTTCCATCAGTGACTTCTTCATTTTCTCTGCTTCTTGATGTTTCCATTTGAATCTTATACATTCTTGCTAGTGGCATTGTTGGGCTTACTAGGTGACCAAACCATTTTAGTTTTTGTTTTCTAATTTAATTATGAGCTAATTTCTTTGTTTCTTACATGATCTTTTCTAGTTTTGTATGCAGATTTTCTCGAACATTATATTTCACAGGTGGTTAGTTTTTGCTTGTGTTCTTTGGTTGTTGTTGTTGTCATTGTTTGTGTTCACTGGCTGTTAACTCTGGTGGAAAGACCTGGTTGTTCATCCATTTCTGGACTTTGGCTTTGTTTCAGGACCTAACTTTTGTGTGTGCATCCATTTTTCAGATCTTGCTTATTTGACTGCAGACTGCTGGCTCTCACTTATGGTTATTTATTAGGAGCAGAATGATAAAATGTATATAGATGATCTAATGTGTCGTTATCATAATGTGTTGTTTCTATTGGTATTGTTAATAAGTTAAAAATGGACAAACTTTGACACTAAAAATGATATTGTTCAACATATATATAATGTTTCCTTGTATCTAAACTGTAGATAGTTTAGTTTTCTCATACTGTACAGATCACTTTAGTCTGCAAGGACATACAGTTAATCACCAACACAGTAGTTAGTATCTTTCAAGACAGCTGGCTAGTTTCAGTCAAAAAAGTTGTATTATTTTTTTTATGTTTGTTTTTTCAAGCTGTGAAGTTTTAGGGTTGAAATAGGTTAAAAAAAAATGAGTACTTGCTAGTTTTAATAATTTTATGATTATTGCCTGTAATTGAAATATGGTGGGGAAAGAACTAACTTCTGCATTCCAAAAGAAAAATCCATTACATGTCTTCTCTTCTTTGTGTTTTTACATGATAATGTCATTTGTATGTGATAGGTGACATGCAACAATATGTTCAAAGTATCCAATTTCTAGCTATAATGTTTGTTAAGGACCTTGTATCTATATTACCTAACTACAGCTCGTTGTACGGCCCTGTGACAGACACAATATACCAGAACACACTTAAAACACACACCTATCGAGTACACACATCATCTTTAATGCACAAAAAGCAACACAAACCTAAAGCAACCTTAACAGTTATGGACAGCCCCTTATCCGAAACTCCCGCAGTGGCAGCATTTATATTTACTTATCCACCCCGAGCCATTCCCATGGATGTACCAGAGGACACGATTCCACCTCACTGTCGTGCAGCGCTAACTAGGCTGCGGTCCTCGCCATGCGAGACTCAGTGGCACACGCAGGGTGAGTGGTATAAGTATTAGCGGGCAGTGTCAACGCCAGCACAAAACGCAGCTAAACTCTAATAACTCATAGAAAGAACACCTACCTAAGCACGATACAACACCAACACAACTGTCTTAGCATACTATAAGCACATGAGGAATACCAACAGCTAACCGACACATACGCTAACAGTCCCTATCAACTCCTAACACAATACAACCTTTCACGTCTCTATATGTCTTCGGCCTCATACGTCCATCTCAAATCGCTCTTCCTTCTCTCCCCGTTCAGCTTTGGGTAAAACGTGTACGTGGCACCAGTGTTCAAGCCATCTTGAGTTTTCCCCAATATCGTCAATTCAGCTAGCTGACCGCTGGTGCACCTTTTTGGTTTGTCAAACACAAACATGAAGTTACAAGTCGTATTGTCTATACTCTGTCCCACAGGGCTATGACAATGTTGTTATTTTCTTTTCAAGAAACTGATGCAGAAGGGCTATTTAGATGGCACTAAGAAAAAGTTTGCTCGATTTGGAACTGCTATTCAGAAAATTGGTGACATAAATGTAGACAACTACACTGGTAAGTAGTTAGATATATTTATTTATACAATGTATTTAACAGTTTTGAATTTCTGTAGGTATCTAATTTAAATTAATAAAGGTACAGAGATAATCATGTAAGTAAAAACCAATTTTCACAATATGAGGCATATTAAAATATGGTGCTAACCATGTCCTTTTTTTTTTTAGAGAAAAAGTGTTGAACTGACAATAAAGTGTCTAACAAAGGTGTTGGTACTTACGACAAAGTGCTTATTACAGTAGCATTAAAAATATGATGCCTCAAAACAAAAAAGGTGCCAAAACTATGTACCATTGCATGCTACCAGAAAAAGCCCTGGCTAACACAATGTTTTATTTTACCACTAGATACTTTATTACTGATGTGGTCAAGATTAGGCAGGTTATTTTTACTTACTGCAACATTTTCTTATAATCAATCATGAGCTGGGTTAACTAGGATACAAACGTCTTTTTCAATAAAGAAATGGATTTTTAAATCTAAGATCATCAAGTCAGCAGGTACAAGTGCATCCTAGTACACTTATTAGGTAGGAGCTTAAAATTAAATTATTACCTATCTAATTGAACTTGTGGCATAGTAAAGTGGTAATTAGCACTGTGTTCGTCAGTAAGTAGTAACTATATATATATCTATCTATCTATCTATATATATGTATGTATGTATGTATGTATGTATGTATGTATGTATGTATGTATGTATGTATGTATGTATGTATGTATGTATGTATGTATGTATGTATGTATGTATGTATGTATGTATGTATGTATGTATGTATGTATGTATGTATGTATGTATGTATGTATGTATGTATGTATGTATGTGTATGTATGTATGTATGTATGTATGTATGTGTATGTATGTATGTATGTATGTATGTATGTATGTATGTATGTATGTATGTATGTATGTATATATATATATATATATATATATATATATATATATATATATATATATATATATATATATGTTTATATAATTATGCATTATTATTAGTAATATATATTTTAACTATTAAGAAACTAAAGGCATAAACATAAACACATCCTAGTGTAATAAATCAAAATTTTTACTCTATGATTTTTTTTGTGTGGAAGGCTGAGAGAAAGTAAGGTGCTGGCAAATATTTACAAATAAATTTGTATTTGCTTATAATGATATTGTGTTCTCCAAAGATGTCTTTATTTTTAAAACAGATGTTGCTGTTGGTGCACCAGGAGAGGATGACGGTGCTGGTTGTATTTACATTTACCTTGGAGGACTTGCTGGACTAGTTAATTCACCAAGTCAGAGAATTACAGCTAAAGAAGTATGCGTCTCTCACTTTATGAAGTGTAACATACATGTCATCATATAATACATTCTTGGACACACACACAAAAACACAATAGAAATACATGTGGAGATTGGTGTATTTGTAAATATACCTACTAGCTTGTAAGGTTTAGTCCTACACTGAAGGGTATTTTGCACTTTTTCCAAATTTAAACCCTAATGTTAACTCTTTGATTCCCAGGGAACGCATCATACGTTCATAGCTTCTTACCTAGAAGCCCAATGAATGCATGATGTGTCGATTTTAGTCTCTCTTTACTACCCATTGGGCCTGTGATGCTAAACCCCCTGGGACTCAAAGAGTTAAGTTAATATTACTTTTAAACGACTCAAATAGTTATGATTAAATAAATGTTTTAATGTAAGTTTGTGTATTTGTTTATCTGGGTGAATATTTTGAAAAACAAAAGCAAAAAAAAAAATGTAACTAATGACTGATGACATGTTGCGAATACCTCCCCTCCTCCTCCCACAATACAATTTCATCACAATATTAAAAATGTGGTCTATCAACCACTCAGAACAAAACTGAACACTACAAAAACATTTAATGTGGTAATGATCAAGAGAAGATGTCTTTCCTACTGATGGTGTCGTATCCACTGATTGGCCACAGCCTTTCTTTCCTGACCCCATGCGTTCTGCTACTATTCTATCCAAACCACTGTGACCCAATGGCCAAAATTTTCCAGTTTCTAAGACAAGCTGTCATTATTTCCTTTCCTTCCTTGTGCATGGTATTCTGAGAATGTTCTATAGCCTTTCAGCTCAAAAGTCCAAGTTTTTTCTTTGTATGGCTGTGAGGAAGTCCACGAATCACATCCATATGTTGCTACAGGGAAGATGCATGCACTAAAAATAATATACAGATAAGTATATATATATATATATATATATATATATATATATATATATATATATATATATATATATATATATATATATATATATATATATATATATATTAAAATATTGAAGAGACATCACTGAATTTGTTCATTAACACATTAGGAAGCTTTACGACATAGTTGGTTTCGCTTCGGCTATGGCGACACTAGCAACCAGGATTACATCAAAGCAAGAATTTTGCGCGGTTTCATTGCCTCAATCAAATCTCTTACCAGTTCAAACACATGACGGCAATGTGTTCCACCACTTGATGCCACAGGGAAGTTGATATTTGTGTTAGATACTGTGTAATTATTAATTGTTCGATTTTTTCCAACCAGCGATACGCCACAGTCCTTGGCACCCTTAGCAACATGGAGGAACTATAAGCAAAAATGGCCAAATTATTAACAGTCAAGACTGTTATGCATGACTGAAGAGGCACAAAACACAGAGGATCTAGAGCAGACAACCTCGATAAAAAAACCTAAGTCTACAGTGTACCTTTGTGCCTATTTTCTGAATGACTGGAGATTATACAGTCGTGAACGTGGAATGTCTGGTTAGCAGGTGGGATGGTATCAGGCGTACTCTTTTAGGACATCCCCTGCCTCTTCCCTAGTAAACAGACACTACTAGGGTGACTGTTTACTTCCTGCATTGAAAGAATACCTTCTATGGATTTTGTGCTTAATAATAAAATATATCATCGCTGCAGCTACAGAGTGTGTGCTATGTGATTGATACCATCTTCAGGTGGCAACAAAGAGAGTGGGAAGAGGAGAAGACGAGGACATGGAGAGAGAAGACGGCATAGAAATCAGAGAACCGGAGCCCAGAGAGTCAGGCCAAAAAACTGAGCGTCTGAGATTGAAGCATATTAGATTTGGTTACTGGACTTGTGGTAGTGCCAAGCAGAGAGGACCTGTAGTGGAGAGACTGATTTATGGCTTTGATTTCATTATGCTGCAGGAATTAAACTGCTTTTTTTTGTAGCCTCTGTGGTGGACCTAAGAAGTAGAATAAGCATGGAGAGCAAAGTGAGCAGCAGTTAAATAATTACACAAAGTGTGAAAGGCACCTCATGGGATGTAGAGGATGCAGAGGATGCAGAGAAACTAGGAAAAGTTAGAAAAGAAAAAGTAAAAGAGTTTAAGCCTTGTGCAGCAGATGCAAAAAAAGGCTGAATGGGAACAAATTATGAGCAAAATTGGTGGCGATAAATCACTAGGTAGGTTTTGGAAACAGACAAATGCAAAGGATGGATTGGCCTAAAACAACAGGGCTTATATACTGATGATGCCAATGACAACAGACAAAAAGAAAGGGGAAGCATTTTTGAAGAAATTTATATCCCAAACCAATCATAATGATTGGGAGCTTAGAAATTCAGTAAGAGATAATCTGTCTAGTGCTATAAATGATAATTATTTTCAGGATATTATTAGGGTGAAGGATATAAAATATGTATTGCAAATAGCAAAAGACACTACGCCGGGGCCAGACGGAGTGAGGTATGCCCATATGAAGAACATGAGTGATGAAGACTTGAGGGAGATGGCATTTCACTTTAACCAGAGTGTCAGAACAGCATCAGAACCCCAGGATTGGGTCACAGCTACCTGACCCCTCTTCCGAAACCAGGCAAAGATCATTCCAGACTCAACGGATTCAGGATTATCACACTACAAAATACTTTTGGCAAAGTGCCAAAGAAGATTATTGCTGTTAAACTACAGATGTTTTTGAAAAGGGAAGAGCTGCTACCTAAAGGTTTAGTAGTTACCGGCAACAGAAAGATAAATGGTCTGATGCAGACACTTTTGCTTTTGATGTTTATGAAGTGTTCTAGAAGAGACAGGAGACAGTTGTCGCAGCACTTGATCTTGAGGATGCCTACAATATTGTCAGGTATAATATTTTGACATCTGCACTCATGGAGAAGGGGGTTTATACTTGGCTTATGAATTGGATAAAAGCTGTCCTGCATTCTTGTATGGCTGCCATTCACTTAGGTACATGGACCTCAGAACCATGTAATAGCCCCTTAACTTACCCAGGGTTCTGCAGTCTCACCGGTGCTCTTTAATGTGTATACAAGCAAGACTGCAGAACTTAAAGCACCAGGTGTTGGAAGTATATTAACATTTGCTGAGAATGTTCGTGCAAATTGGCAAGGGAATGATAGATATCTGAATGCCCAAGAGCTGCAGGTAACTGTAAAGTGACTGACTGGTGTGCAAAAATGGGTGCTGTCATCAGCTCAGAAAAGATGGCTGTTTTGTGGTGCTCTCTGGACAAAGAATTGAAGGAGCTGATGTTCTAAGACTCAGAGCTAATAAAAGTAATATCAAAAAAGAAAACAAAGTGAGGAAGCTGGGTATCACTTTCAATACAGGCCTGTCCTATAGGAAACACGTGGAGGCAGTTGTGGTGAAATGCCAAATAGGACTCAATTCTCTCAAGATTATGGTAGCAATGGACATGGAACAACGAATGCTGTTCACAGTGTTCCAGCATGTGATCCTGTCGGTGATAGATTATGGAATGCTTACCATATCAAGAGTCAGCTAATAAAACTCAAACGCATACAGAATGAAACCATGCGTGTAATTTTGGGATGTACAAGAGATACCTCGGTAGTATGTATGTGTTATATATACTTGCACTGCCTACTGTTGCAGATATGCTCAAAGTTCTGCAGGCAAAGTAATATCTCAGAGTAGCTGCAGACAAGAAGCACCTCCTGCATGAAGCCCTGGGTAGAACTAAGGGTCACAGACTGAAAAGAGGAAGGCCTTGGACCGTGCAAGCTGAAGACACAATTGGATATGTGTGCAGGCTTGATAATTTTGAGCAAGTAGAGGAGTGGGTCAAGGTGTCCAAACAAGTTTCAGACTTGTGTAGTGTTCTAATAACATTAGGTCGTGAGTGCAGAGACTGGCCAGCTGGTGCTGCAGAATCAGAAGTTCAACAAATGATTCATGATAATTCCTGATCAATTGATGTGATTATTTATACAGATGGCTCTGTGTTGAGGGGCAGACGAAGTGGATGGGGGTTCGTAGCAAAGGCGAATGGACATCGCCTGGTGCAGCAAAGCCTTGCATATTATATCACAACGTCTAGTTTGAGAATAAAGGTGGAAGCATTCTCTGCTGCCTTCCGCTGGCTTGAGAATCAGCTGTACACACATGCAGTGATTGTAAATGACTCACAAAGCATGCTGAGAAAGGTGAAAACAGGCAGGCTTCATGCAGAGTGGCAAGCATCACTTCAGAGGTCCCGGGTAGTTAGCATCCTTTGGTTAGTTTCTCCAGGGATGCCAGTGTGTTGGGAAATGAGCAGGCAGATAGATTGGCTGGCTCTGCACCACTTGGTAGTGAATTGATGTATGACAAGCTAGATATTATGAGAGTCCTTTGGGAACAGGTAAACTGTGAGGAGGTGCAGACAGATCATTAAGGTCTGAGGAGAATGGTGCTGTGAGGAGTTACCAGGGATCAGGCCGATGCTCAACACTTAGGGGAAGGAGGAGACAGATAAACAAACAGACGGTTACTGGTAACATCAGAACAGGAACTCTTCGTTTGCTGCTGAAAATGGGGACAGAGCACTTATTGGAGTGTCCAGAGTGCTGGGATGTTGATTCTTCATTCAACATTCAACGACACAGTTATGTTATCTTTGATTATACAGTTTGAAAGCTATTTGAAGTACACGTTCAGAATGACAAATTATGTGTGTGTTAAAATTTTGTTAAACCAGATGCTTTCAGTTTCACACATATTTAAATGTTATGCCACCTTTTTGCAGGTCTCAACTGGTCTTTCAGAACCTGTAACAGGTTTTGGATTTTCCTTCTCAGACTATGCTGTTCCAGGAAAGGAAGCATATCCTGTGTTTGTTGCGACATCTGTTGCTAGTGATACCATTTTTGTGTTAAGAACCAGGTAGCTATATTGTGTGAAAATGATGTTCTTAACGTTAAATTTGCAAATTAATATTAAAAGGCATGCTACTGACATCATATGGTAGGAACAAGTACTATATTTGATTTTTTGAGCTCTCTACTCTGATATGCGGGGTCCATGGCTTAGGCGTTGCGAGTCCAACTCGTAGTTCCAACGTACCGCGATGGAAACCTACTGCTGGCTGCATGGATTATTATCATGGAATGGGACGTCGCAGGTTGACCCAGACTAAAATGGGTACCAGGATGGCTGTCCTGGAAAAGTAAAGACGGCCAGCGTAATGCTGACCACATTACCCAGCTAGTGCCAATTGGTCTGTAAAAATATGGGACGCTCTTTCCATATACCCATTGCGCCTAAGGCGTGAAAAGGGATCTTACTTCTTTTTTTTTTTACTACTCTGACATACAGCCTTATCTGAATTTGTGCGTGCAGGAACAGCTAGCCAAATGGGAATGGAGCACTTATGGGAGTGTCCCAAGTTTTGTGATTCTTAATTAAACTTTCAATATTCAACATGGTCTGAGTTCTCTTTTTCTTCTTTGCATTTACTAGCTGTAAACTCTGGTGGAACATTCTGGCTGTTTGTCCACTTTGGGACTTTATTCTTGTTCTAGAACTTAAGTTTCAATCTCCCACAACTGAAGAATTGTTTTTTTTTTTCTTTCTGAATTGTTACCAGAGTCAACTCACCCTTGTAAGACAGGTACCAGATAGTTTTCAGGTCTATTAACCTGTGAAAGAAAGACCACAAGAAAGTTAACTGGTCATGTATCTCATTATGCTGCAGTCTAGAATATGTACACAAAATCAATGACCTGATCCGTGATTCTGATGATCATATGAGAGAGTGAAACGTGACAGCCTATGCTTACAAGCATGGCATATGAGGATGATAAGTATATGCAAACACTTCACAATATTATAGCAAGAATCTAGTATTAGAACAACCCTTAACATTTAAAATACTTTCTGTACCATTAGTTTATTTATTTTCACTAAGATTAAGCATAATGTCTGATTTTGTAAAAATGTTTTTATAAAATCCAAAGTCTTCTTAATGCTCTTAAATTTATTCACATAAAGTTGTGTGTAAAAACATTCATATTTGTTATAAGTATGCTTACACCCTAATGACCAAGAAAAAAAATCAATGCTTAGTTCCAATACTCTCCATTTTTGGGATGTTGCCATTAAAAAAAAAACATCCTTAGAAAAAAAAACCCCCCCCCCCCCCCCCCGCAACAAAAACTTAAACAAAGCTGCCCCCCCCCCCCCCCCCACCCCCCCCCCCCCCCCCCCCCCCCCCCCCCCCCCCCCCCCCCCCCCCCCCCCCCCCCCCCCCCCGAAACATTTTTAAATTACACAAAAGTAATTTATAATCCAAAACATGAACAAATCTTTGCAGAATAAGGTAAGTGGTATTTTCATTTTAGTTTACTCTATCTCATTTAATCTGAGAGTTCTGGGGAAAGTCCAAAATTATAGAGGGGTTTAGGGTTAAGGTTAATGTTTTTTGGTACTCATTTCACATCGTAACACCCTTATAATATTTCAGGAAACTCTAAGTATTCTGTGAGATGGGGTGAACTAAAAAAGAAGTACTAGGGAAGCTATAAAAAAAACATTGAATGCAAAATAGAATCAACTGGCTTACATCTCTTAAAAACCTGTAAACTAATTATAGCATGACCCTCACTTAACCCGGTCACCTGGTAACCACAGTAGCCAATGGGAACAGAAATAAATTTGTATAAAAACAGCCATCAAAAAAAAAAAAATTTAGAAGAAAACCTCACCAAATATGTTTTTATTTTGTAAATATACACCTGTCACTGTGAATATTTCTGCAGATGAAAATGCAAGGAATTCTGTTAGCTAGACATCTTGTAAACATGTCTCTGTAGCGAATCAGGAAAGCTGCTTTTGTGGGGAAATTGTACCTGCTTAAAGTGTTGCTTTCATTGCTTCTTGGAGCAAAAGGGTTAAGAGTCACTGCTGTCTTACTTGTTGAACATAGGAGTCGCTTTGGTATAGCGGCTAGACACTTGCCTGTGGATCCAAAGATTGTGGCTCCATGGTGCTAGACATTTAAAAAAATGACCTTGACTCCCAGGTTGACATAACCTTAAATGTGTACCAGGTAAAGTCCTGGTAAGTAAACGTGGCCAGCTTGATTTTGACTACATCATCCACTGAGTGCTGATTGGTCTACAAAATATAGGTCTACTCCTATATGCCCAGTACACCTAAAGGCGTGGAAAAGGGTCCTTTACTTTTTACTTATTTGTTGAAACGTAAGTGTATTACTTAATATCTGGATTGTCCACAGGCCAATAGTTGATGTCACGACCAGCCTAACTGCCGATCCAAATCCAGTTGATGATGAGAAACCTTGTCGTGAGAAAGGGATTGTTGGTGTTTGTTTTAAAGTCAAACTGTGCATGAAATACAAAGTAAGAAGAGGAAGCAGCCAACAACTATGTAAGCAGAAAGCATGAAAATATGTATTTAAAAAAAATAATTAAGATATTTTGTATAGAACACAAAATTAGACTCAGATCTGTTCCATTTACATTAACAGACATCAGTATTGTAACTCTGTGCCGGCTGCTGAAAATGAGGACGGAGCATGCATGGGAATGCCCCGAGTGCTGTGATGTCAATTTTTGACTCAACTCTACCAGACGATGCAAGTAGGAGAGTAATATACTGGAATTGCTACAAATTTCTTCTTCTTCAACATTCTGAGACCATGAGGTTCATTTCTACAACTATCACCCTCCTTTACTCATGTCTGTGATTAGTTTTCTCTTTCCACTTGGTGACTTTAAGCATTTATGGTAAAGTTAGACCTCTTCACATTTAATGGAGCATTTTCATGATTTGGTTTCATCTCTTTATAACTGAATACCAAACATTAGCCAATAAGTGATATAACCCTGACTTACCAGAGGGTTCACGCTATGCTCAGAAGAATGGCAAGACGGACATACAACCAGACTATGACTGGCACCATTAGTATTGGAACTCTGTGCTGGCTGCTTAGGATGGGGATAGAGCACATACGGGAATGCCCTAAGTGCTGTGATGTCAATTCTTAACTCAACTCAACTCAATCCTGACCTATTTAATGGAAAAAAATGTAGGAGCATATTATCTCTCCAGTCCTCTTGGTCTACTCCCATTCAGTTCTTCTGAGTGTGCAGTTTTTGTCTATTATTTTTAATTGTCTCCATAAGTAACAACCATCAAAGTTTGGCCCATGATGCCAGTAATTAGAGGTGATTTAAATAGATTATAAATTGCATTGTTACCTCTAACTCTCAATTCTCTACTGTTTGCATTTTGGATGGTTCCAAAGATGTGTCATAAAGACCCTGTTCTCAAAAGTTTGTAATAAGTTGTCATCTTCTTTGGGTTTCAAAGCTGCATAGAATAACTGGTCTGTTCAGTGTTTCAAATATTGTGGTCCTGGTCTAAAGAGAGATACCCTGATTTTAGCAGATGTTGGAGGGCAGGATATACCCTATTTCCAGATGTTTTGTACAGCATGGGATTTGATATTCAAAGATATACGGATATCCAAAACATCTCCACTAATCAGACACATACACACATCAGGGACAATTATAAGTATTTTACTGATAAAACCAACACTGTCATATAAGATGTGTGTATCACGGTTATTTTGGTCATTGACATGATGGAAATGTTAGACTAATGTGATTTGTATTAGGAGATACTATGAACTTCACCTCAGCCATAGCAGGCTTTATGCTGGTTGTTACACAAGTCTCCTGCCCAAACCAAGATGCATGGGTGACAACATCCATCAAAGACTTATTTAGATCATGAGTGAAGCCCACTGGCAAAATATCCTACTAAATGACAAACTTTGGTTCAGATGTCTGTCAACCCAGAGTAGTACTGAACTACTAGTTTGGCTCAAATATCCATCAGTCAAGTGCCCCAGGACATAACAGCAAAGATTTAGATGTCCAATGATGTTGAATAAAGAATCAATATTACAGCACTTGGGACACTACCATAAGTGCTCCGTTCCCATCTTCAACAGCAAGCAAAGAGTTCCATTTCCAATGGCACCAATGCCATCTGATTGTATGTGTCCAATGAGCAAATGTCTTACTGTGTGATAGACAAGGCTCAGAAGTCAGACCGTCATATGCTCTGCTGTGTGATGGCTAGGTTCATATGTTTGCTACCATTGGCCCATGATGAGTGAGAAGCTCACATAAA
>CAJHNH020000385.1:313591-361091 GCA_905116865.2 Candidula unifasciata
TCTTTCTATAAAATTAGCTTTCCAGGTTGGATTAAACATGGATGTTCAAGTTCGATCAAACTTGAAACGAGCTATGATAAGATTAAACAACACTAATTTGGTGGAGTCTGTTCCTGAGTTTATGAAAAACATGACTGTTGCTGACAGAGATTACTGCACAGACTTTGTTGCTGTCTTAAGAGAGGTAAATAGGAGTTTATAATATAATCAATTTTTTTGTGCTCCTCTTTTCTCATTTGCTTTATAGCTTTGGGATATAGAGAAAGTTCAGACAAAACCTGAACTTTGTTCATTGTACTGTTTACTTCTTCTGTTTATACTTTTTTTTTAAATTTGAATGACACAACTTCATCTGAAAGCAATGTTTGGTTGTACTTTCTAAATTAATCTTTGTCAGGGGCCGTGTTGAAAGACTCGCTTTCAAATCCAGCTGTGACTCATGGCAGCCCAGGGCCGGTGTTCAAAACCGGACGGTTCCCAGGCTTTATCCAGCCTTCATCCAGCCTCTAGGAAATGGGTGCCAGAGTTAACACTCTGGGGTAAATGGAGAAACGTCGCTGTAGCTACAGAGTTGTGTGCGGATGGCGAAACAGGCGGACAGTTTCTTATCAGTTATCTATACTGGTGGCAGAGCACCTATGGTTTATAACTGTGTGCAGTGATGCTGGTACACATCTCCCGACTTTTTTTATTATTCTTTGTCAAAATGTTATCTGTTTTTGCTATGTGTCCTTTACTAGCATTTTATCTCTGTATTCATTTTTCATCCTCATTTTTTTATGTAATATTTCTTGCACTGACAATATTGGTTGCAATGGAAAATTATAGGGGTAATTTGTTTCTGTTTTCTTTGTTGGATCTCCTTACATTTGATGACAAATAAATATGGTATCAGCCAGCTTGATTCTACACACACACAAAATAAACTGCATGGGAATACTATGAAGAATTAAACAATTTAAATTATAGACATTAATGTGGAACGTTAGTGAGAAAACGGACTAAGTATAAATGGATTTTTCCATAAGGTGTAATAATACTTCAGAGATATGTAAAATTTCTGCTTTGTCCATTTTTTTAGTAAAATTTGGTGGGGTTTTTTTTTTTTTTTTGCATTCTTATATGGAGCAATAATTTTATAATTTTAGTCTCATCAAAAGTCATTGCTTTTTCCCTATCCCCCGCATGCCTACAAGTACATAAACAGTTAGCCAAACATAAATATGAACACAGAGAGAGTTGCGCACACACACACACACACACACGCACGCACGCACGCACACACGCACGCACGCACGCGCGCGCGCATACATAAGGACACATATAGACTCAAATAGACTCAGACAGTTATGCAACACAGACATAAACACACAAAAACATATATGTAGACACACAGATATGCATAAACACAATGTTTTGACAGACCCTGTATGAGCATGTCAGTGTAACTATAAGTATGTGCTAATTGCGTCAATGTCTGGTCCAATATGGTGGATAGGCTGGCTAGTGAATGCTTTGTTTCTAGCAGCAGTTTGTTGATGCAATATTTCTGAATTGGGAGTCCAAAGACCTCACTGCATATTACTGACTTGAGTGCTTTATTCGTCACTGTGAGCTGTAAATTTCATTTGTAATGTGTTTTTCCCTGTTTCCTTGAATTGGAGAGAAGCCAATGCCAATGCCAGCTTTCCTCACTGACTACTTGCCTCAGCAGTGGACTGCAATTCTTATGAGAAACTGTTAGTTCTGGCACATCTGATGACTGCCTTATGCATTTACTTTGCTTGTGTGAGCTTCAAAATTTTGCTGTGACTTCTATGTTTTCACTAGTTTTTAAATAGGATTTCCACTCAAACAAAAATAGAACAGTTGAGGGTATGAAGTTGGAAACGTGACTAATGACAAACTATTGATTTGTGACAGATTTATTTTGGCATTATTCAGCAGTATTTTGCCAAATGTTAAACGAACATTTCTTTTTTATGTTTTGACAAAGAGATTAAATAGATTTTCTAATATACAAACTGTTTCTTGTATAATATATTGAAAAACACGTTGGAGCAGCCATTCAGCAAAACCATGTAGGAGCCACCCGTCGTTTTCATCAACCAGAACAGAATGAGAGTTGTTAGCCTAAAAGCACTTGAGACATACTCAGAATGAGGTCGGAGCACTTATGGTCATGTCTGATGTGCGATGAGGATGATCTCAGAAATGAACATGAACAATTGACAACCACTGTTCCAGGCTTTTCTAATGGTGCCAGATGTATAAAAAGTTATAAATTAATTTTATTTGTGTCTTAATCAGCATCAAGTAAATCAAGACAGGTTTACTCCACTGATTATTGTAGCCAAGTACGTGTTGCTAGAGAATCCATCCTTAGATGTCAATCCCATGTTGGACGCCACAAAATCCAACAATGTTAGCCTGACAGTAAGTTTTTTTTTTAGATTTCATAAGCGCACGTGCACACACACACACACACACACACATGCACGTTGCGCACACACACACACACACATATATATATTATTATGTAATGAGAAGAGGAAAATGTCTGTGATGTAACAAAAAAATTGTTACATGGAACAGAGAATGCTCTACACACACTCTACCAGCAATTAATTATTTTGGTGAAGGAGTTTGGTTTACGACTTCCCACGTTATGTAGCAGCCCAAAAGAGAAGCTGGAATGCTTCAAAAAAGAAGCTGTGTGAGTCATTTAATGATTCATGCAAGTCAGAACAAACCTCTGCTTGTGCCACATACTGGTATTGATGTCAGAGGCCAGTTCGGTTACAGGATAAGTAGGTGTGATGATAGTGAATCATTTAAGGTGTACGAGGTGACCCTCAGACAAACTCACAATGAGACTGGACAGTTTGATCACAAAGTAAACAGTGTTGGGTGAGTTGAAATGAGCCCTGCGCTCGGTGAGTATCATGAGGGACAGCGTGTCAGAACTGAATGCTGGAGGGGAACAAAAGTCTCGAACAGAGGTTGCTCGGGAGACTTGTGTATGACACTTGGACAGGACATATGTTGACAGCGATGGTTAACATATCTTATATTAGTGCCATTAACAAGGATAGTGTTTGTGATTATGCTTTAGTTATGATGGGTTTCCATACGGTTTTGTGACAAGATTATTCATGTGTAGTGTTACTTGTGTAGTAGAAGCTTTCACGCAGAGTCTGTTAAGCAGGTAGTTAGTGTTGGAATGCATTGTTGGTGGCATTAACACTGCCCACTCATTCTTGGGTCACTCACCAAGCATAGGCCACCAAATCTTGCATGGTGAGGACGGCAGCTTAGTTAGCGCTGTACAACAGTGAGGTGAAATTCAGTCTCGGGATATATCCATGGGAACGGCACAATGTGTGTTAGTGAATGTAAAAGCTACCACAGCCGGCGTTTCGGATTAGTGACCGTCCATAGCTGTTAAAGCTAGATTTAGGTTGAATTGGTCTTAGATCTTTAAAGATGTGTGTATTCCATAGATGTGTGTCTTAAGTGTGTTTTAGGGTAGTTGAGTCTGTTATCTGGCTTACCTGACTAGCCAGAGTAATTAGAAAGAAGGTCACTGACACACAAGTTAGGCCTAACTGATGCTTGTGCCACATACTGGCATTGCCATCCGTGTATGAAAGGTACAAGGTATTACAGGCTTAATATGCAACTTAATGTAAAGTGGCAAAGGACAGAAGCATCTTCTGCAAGAGGCCTTACAAAATAGCTAGGGTCATAGGCTGATAGGAGGTAGCTCTTGAATGGCATAAGCAGAAGTCAGATCAGAAATTTCACTGCCCAATGATGGCTTCAGAGCAGCACAGTCCAAAATGTGGCAATTGAAACGGACTCACAAAGCATGTGTCAGAAAATAGAAACATGTAGAGTGGCGTGCATCGCTTGATAAGACTCAGCTGAGGAGCAAATAATGTATTTTCTGTCCAGGACATTCGTGTGCACTGGGTAATCAGAAAGCTAATAGACTGACTGCTGTCACTCCTCTGGGTGAGAACTACTTTATGATAAGTGGACGTGGTGAAAACTCTCTGGGATCAAGTGGACAGTGCAAAATAGTGGGAGGGGGGGGGTGTGGGGGGGGGGGATGAGCAGAGATTCTGGAAGGTATTCAACAATATGGGAACTTGGGCAGACTTTTAATCAGTTTGCTACCAGTACTATTAGCATATTGATTCTTTATTAGCTAAACTTGAAAAAAAAAATCTATTGTATTCATAAAACACCCAAGATCAAAACTGAAGACATTATTTAAATACTATTTTTTTATAAATATGCAAGATTAAAACTAAGTATCAACTTATTTTTTTTAAAAATACATGCAAGATTTAAAAAAAACATGCCAGATTAAAATTGTGTATTAACATATTTAAAAAAAATATGCAAGAATTAAGACATATAAATATATATTGTACAATTCATAATCTGCCATATGTCCACAGGTGACATTTGCGAATAAGTGTGGAGATGACAACATATGTAGAGTGGATCTTGCTGTCAAAGGGAGTCTCAGCTATAAACATGCTGGAAACTGGAACAATATTGTTGTCAATGGTACAGAGGTCAGTATTAGCAAAATCTAGAGATTGGCTGGTTATATTTCATGTGTATTTTACAGCATAGTTTATTTCTAGTTGTCCAGTTTCTTTAGAACCGCTGAAAATATACTGTTTTTACTATACTGGACACATTCTAACAAGAGATAACCAGAGAATCAGCAAACAGGCACTGAAATGGGAAAAAGATGGATTGAGGAAATTAGGACAGTCAAGAGAAACCCTGAAAAAATGTGGATGAAAGAAACCAGATGAGCTGGACCAGATTCTATTCATGATATCGACATGATTGCAGAGAATAGAACGGAAAGGAGAAATAGACTGCAATCCATGTGTGGCATAACAGAACAACATGCAGCAGTCTCCCTGCTGACCAAGCTAAAGGTTTAGAGAGCTGTAATTATTCCAGTACTGCTCTATGCTTGCAAAACGGAGACTGTGTATCAGGGCCTTGCTAAAATGTTGAATCAGTTTCATATAACTTGTCTGAGAAAGCTGCTCAGAATCAAATGGCAAGATAGGATCCCAAATACTGTGGTTCTTAATAGTGCAAACCTACTCAGCATCCATATGATACTGAAGAATTATCAGCTGTGTTGGGCTGTTCACCTAGCCCGCATGCCAGATTATCACCTCCCAAAGAGAGTATTTTATGGTGAGTTCCAGCAAGGGAAGAGGTCCCAGGGAGGACAGAGAAAGCACTATAAGGACACTCAAAATTGCTCTCAATTTGTTTAGCATTAACACAGCAATGTTGGAGGCTTCTGCACATGATCGTTCTGGATGGCGTACATCCCTCAGGCATGGCACATCAGCCTGCCAGGCAGAGAAACAGAGGCATACTAGAATAAACAGTATTGCTAATCCAACACTTGCTGCGGCTTCCACCTGTTGTCCACACTGCTCAAGAACTTTCCGGGCTAATATCGGACGGAAAGTATTCTTCATCACTCATGATCGACGAACAGCACAACATAATGGAACAACAGGACATGAGTGAATCGATGAATTCTCATAGTTGCTGGTACGACAAAATAAACTAATTACATATTTTATAATATGATTTTACAATATTGCTTATATTATGATCTAAACTTGTTCAGATTGTTATGTCCAAACTGTCAGAGCGAATAATAACATAAGGACAAAAATAAGTAATTTCAGTCAATTTTTTTACTAAATTTGGTGACAAAATATAATACTGTAAATTTCTTATTGAATTACACATTGTAGTGTTTTTAAAAGTCTAGATGTCTAAAACATAATGCTGAGTAAAATGACTTGTTTATATTAAATGTTGAATTAAGAATCGACATCACAACACTTGGGACACCCCCATAAGCGCTTTGTCCCTATCTTCAGTAGCAAACGAAGAGTTCCAATTCCAATGGAACCAGTAACTGTCTGACTGTATATCTGTCTCACTTTTCTCTTGATTGTTGAGCGTCAGCAGATCCCCTGGTAGCTCCTTGCATCATCAGTCTCCTTAGATCATAATGATCTATTTGTGCTTCCACACACTGTTCCCTTGCTCCCAGAAGGCCCTCACAATGTCTAGCTTGTCATACATCAGTTCACTACCAAGTGGTGCAGAGCCAGCCAGTCTATCTACCTCCTGATTTACCAACACACCTGCATGACCTGGAGAGAATATCCAAAGGATGCTAACTACCTGGGACCTCTAAAGTGATGTTTGCCATAGAGTATACCTGTCTCCACCTTTCTCAACATGCTCTGTGTGTCAGTTACAATCACGGTATGTGTGTACAGCTGATTCTCAAGCCAGCGGAAGGCAGCAGTAACTACCTCCACTTCCATTCTCAAACTAAACATTGTGATATCATGTGCCAGGCTTTGTTGCACTAAGCAGTCCTTTTGCTTTTGCTATGAACCTCCATCCACTTTGACTGCCCCTCAACAAAGAGCCATCTGTATAGATAATCACATCATTTGGGCAGGAATTGCCATGAATCATGTGTTGAACTTCTGATTCTGCAGTGCCAGCTGGCCAGTCTCTGCACACACGACCCAAAGTGATAAGAACTCTGCACAAGTGTGAAACTTGCTCAGACACTTTGGCTTGTTTACATGTATTTGTAAAACATATATTAATGTATTATTGTCAACAAAACTAAGAACTAGCTACCTCTAGGGTGCAGATAACAAGATAATAATAAATGAATACAAATCATTACAATTAAGTATATAAAGTCTCAAATCTTTTCATAATCTATACCACTATCATCAGGAGTTGCATGTCAATATCGGAGTCAAAAACTCCAAAGAGACATCCTACTGGACAGTAATCAAGGTTGAAGTTGATTCGCCAGTGTCTTACAGCCGTTTCACATCAGGTGTCTCCATCAACTGTCAAGAGGAGCAGTCAACACCAGATGATACTAATGCTGTGTCCAACAGATTGGGACTTGCAAAAGCTAAAGCTGTAGTAAGCATTAATATGTTTATGTTATAATTACTGTCTCAAGTGTTTTCATTATTTAGTCTTTCTTCTTATTTCTCTAAAATATAGAGATACTTAATCATTTGTTTTCTTTTTTCATATCTCCTTATATTTAAGCATGTAAATATTTTTTATTGATCTAATTATAATTGAAGATGCTTATTGCAAATCTAAAATTTGATCAAAGTTTACAATACCCAAATTCTGAGAGATAAATCATTCTAACATCATTCTTAAGCTTCAGAAATGAACAAAAAGTACACATGTATGATCCTCCTACTACTATATGGCTAAGAAAAGTAGACTTTAACTGAAAAAAGAAATAACAGTGATTTGTAAGCTTTGGGGATTTGGTTTTTTTGGTAGGTGCAGGGTATGCACTAGGCAGAAAAACAAATCAAATGAAGACCGATGTCCAGAAGTGGATGAACAAACAGAACTTTCCTATGGAGTTCACAGCCGTAGATCGCTAAGATGAAGATATACACTCACACCATGACAGTAACAACATTTTCTAGCCTGGTTTAACTGAATTGCTAGAAGATGTAATAGATATGTAAAAGTCAAGAGAATCATCTTCATTGCACTGAGTTTGTCTCCATTTTAGCTCAGTTTCTCTTTGCGGAATGACTAACCATCTTACAGGAATGTCGTACAAAGCACACTGTGTAGCCTCAGTGACCATTCACAGGGATCACATACAAATTCAATTCATAAACTGAATGATGCTGACTATGAAACAAACCTATGACCTTCACAGTTCAAGGCAAATGGCTTAACCTCTTTCCATGGAGTCCCCTGAAATGTATAGATGCGTGTATAGACCCAAAAATGTGTATATTTCAATGGCATATTTCTTGTGTTCCAACAGGTTTTGTGTAATTATTACAAGCCTCTACACCAGAATGCCACTTTTGACCTCACTGTTGTGTTTGCAACTGAGCCAATGGAATTAACAAAGGGCACACTGCAAGTTACAGCACAAGCGCTGCCAAAAAATGTTAACAACCCAGAAGAAACTATGAATGACAATACTTTGAGCATGATAACTTCAGTTCAGATGATTGCTGATGTATCTGTTGAAGGGTAGGTAATCACATGTCCATTAAAAGGGAAGTAATCACATATTTTCTGGACTAGATGTATTGACAGAAGGGAACTACAAAGTGAAGTTGACTGACTGATTGAATTTCTACCCCACTAGGACATCACACAAGCAATAAACACCCGATGACACAAAGTGCCACCATGTGGATAAGGATCGCCGTGAAGAGGTCCCAGAAACCGCGTTCAGACAATTGGCCATATTTAAGGCCTGCCTATATTGTAGCCCCTGGCAAAGGCCAGGGTGGGGCTTCAAATAACACAAAATTTCGTCCTAAAAGGGGTGAAATTGGAGTTCAAAGTGAAGTTAACAGGCAGTGGAGGGCTTGTGGTGAGCTGCATGCGATAACAAAAAATAGGTTTATCTGGCATGATTTGGTCTATTGCTAATGCTCCAAAAGGAAATACAGGGACGAAGAAGATTGTATAACTGTACTCACGTTGTTTAATTTAGCCTTCTCCCTTACGAAAGCTGTTTCATTACTGGGTTTGGTTGACTTGTCTTTTGACAGAGCCCAGTATGCCAGTACAATAGCTCTGGTACTACTGGCAACTGTGTAGTGTATAGACATGATGGGTATGTTTATAGTTACCCCCAACAATTTGTGTAGATTCTATTTTGATTTTTTTTTTTAATTTAAATTAGGAATTTACTAAAACATTTTATAATTTCATTATTGATTTACATTGCTCTCTATGGCAAAGTGATCAAAACCACTTTAAAAAATAAAAGGGAAGGAAATCAGTTGGCTCTGTTTGTATTTGGTTATTACTTTCATTCACACAGAAATAAACCCACTTCCAGATTTAGTCTGGACATTTTTTGTTTACATTTTTTAAAATGATTTGGCAGCATCAGAGAAGCAGAGGACTTCATTTTGGTGGTGTAAGGGTGTGTTTGACACCACCCCCCCCCCCCCCCCCCATCCTACCCATCTTTCAGATATTTTCATTTGTCAGTTCAAACTGGCCATAATGAGGTGTAGAATAAACAGATAGAAAAAAACACGAGTAGTGAAGGTTGTAGTTCCATGTGGTGTGTGGTAACTTATCCTCTATAACACAAGATCCAATTAGTTTTTTGAATTGCAATGTAAGATACTTATACATCTCTAAATTCTGTCTAGGTTTAGCAGTGAACACATTCCATCAGTTTTGTTAAATGGTGAAGTCACATGAATAAACTATTGGAAAGTTATGTTTAAAGGAATATCCATCCCTAGTACACAAAGAAATTTTAGAAAGAAACAATTTCAAAGAAACTTATAAAGAACAAATTTCAACCATCAAAATCAATTGAACTAGCCAAAATTTAATAGCAAGCCATTATGCTCAAGAAATTGGGTACCCTGTTAATAGCAGATTAAAGATTTACTGAAAAATTTATAATAGTCCAAACTAAAGCAACTTTTCATAAAGTCTGGCCAAAAGAAGAATCTCAACCTAATGAGCCTACATCAGTAGTCAGAAGCAAGATTGGTACAACCAACAAAAAGAAGTACACCAAATGTGAAAAGATTTTTGTCATGAGACATACATAGATGATCACCTCATGCTGCTTAATTTGTTATAGAGGAGACAGGTGCGCCTGTGGATGTGTCCAAGATGCAATGATAATGTTCTTAATGTAAACAAAATAATCAATCTAGTAATTGAATAACAGGTCGAAGGTAATTATTTCTAGAGAAAATAAAGTATGAGTAAGAAATGCCTAACAAAAACAGAAACAACCTCTCAAAAGAGATATCACATTGAGAGTAAAACGATAATTCATTTAAGTTATTGAAAAGTTGTAAGGTCAAAGACTATATTTGACCCCCATTATACAGAATGGATTAGCATAAAACTGCAATTTGAAGGTGGAAAGCACTGCATGAAATTCAAAACTGTTTAAAAAAATAAAAAAAAATCAAAGATCTTTCTAAAAAATAATAATAAACAATATATATATATATATATATATATTGTTAATTATTATATATATTTATATATATAAATACATATACATACATACATACATATATATATCCCAGTTTCAAGCTGTTGCAAGTTCGATGATAAGAGAAAGTGAAAAAAAGCAAGATAAATGCATGTCTGGCTAGGCCATATTTAGAATGTGGAACAAGAGCACTGACTTCCTCAGTGATTCTGATGATAGTGTGTGATTGCACCAGCTATGTTTGTCAGTGTGGTACATGACAGTGATGATCCCAGTTTCAACTCAACATTATTGAACTGAAACATTTTTGGGGGGTGGAAAGAGAGGGGGGGGGGGGGTGGGGGGGTGGGGAGAAACAGTACAAAGGAAAAGCATCCTTTTATTCTACGTAAATCTAAATTTGTATACAATATAATGTGTGTATCATTTTTAATATTGAGCTTTACAATTGCAATTTGTAAAATCTGAATTATAATATTCTTCTACAGAACATCATCCCCATCTGAAGTCAGTATCAGTGAGGCCAAACAAATTTCTCCTGACAAAAAAGCAAACGGTGAAATTATTTTCCGTAAAACTGGGATTGAGATCAAGCCTCATAATGTCACCCATAAGATTCTGGTGAAAAATAACGGACCAAGCTTTCTTCCACAAACAAAAATTGCTATTAGTGTACCAGTTTATCTACTGGATGGAACTGAATTCATCAGTTATGCAGAAGTGAAGGTAATGATCACGTGCTACTGATAAGTTCAGGGTATTTATCTTTCTTTTTTTTATTTTTTTATAAGGAGACAAATAATATATAACAGTGTACTGACAATCACATTTTGCTTCATTTAAGCACATAATGCAGTCCAAAACACACACAGTGTGTGGCTGAAATTACTTGTTTGCACCAGTTAACATATTATTATGCTTGTGTGTTTTATATTTAGTCATGGCATGCTAAAATACTCAACAACACAATTGTTTCTCACACGAGATGTGTACTTTGGCCCTGTATATATAGTATACCTATTATTTTGTTGATTTCACAACTAACTCACTGCTGTGTCAACTGTGACCTTCTGGGATGGAAGGAGGTAATTCTTTTAACTGAAAACTATAGATTCCATACCCCCACCCCTCTTCTTTTTTTTAAAAATCTAATACTGCACTACTCATTAAAGAAATCCATGTTGGCATAGAATTAGTCTCTGTCCTGAATATCTTTGGTTCAAATCCACATCCAGTCTGATCAATTTCTTTCTCAAATAAGTTTGGCTTCCAGGTTGAACCAGCACAAAATGGATACCAGCTCAAGTCCTTGGAAGTAAAGGTGGCTGGCATGACATTGACAACATCACCTATCAAGGGTTGATTGGTCTATAAAAGTATGTTTCAGCCTCGTAAGCTTTCTTATGCACCACTGGCATGGAAAGGGTCCTTGATTTTACTCACCACAGAAATGTCTGATTAAATATGTGACACTTTCACTTTTTCTTCCCTTTAATCAAATGCTACCTAAAATGTATCATATATAAGCATTTACTGGAACACATCAGCACTTACCACTGAGTCACAACTGACTGACTTGACGTTTTACCCCACTAGAACATCACACTGAGCGATAAACACTCTGTGACACAAAGTGCCACATTTGGATGAGGATCACCCAGGGCCAGGGTCCCAGAAACCCAGTTCAACCTAGCAGTTGGGTTATATTAGGGCCTCCAGCAAGAGCCGGAGGGACGGAGATCATAACTATGTCACAGCTAAGTTAGGTTTTACCCTACCAGGACATCCCACAGAGCAATAACCACCTGTCGCATGCGGATGTGCACCAGAACGCACCAGTACTGAGTGAGCAAATAAGACGTCAAAACAATACGTCAGGTTGTGAAGGAATTGTATTCTAGGAGATGAAAGTCGAAGTTTGACCAAAGTGGACGTCTGGTCCGGCTTGGTGTGGATCCTTGAGGATGCTTTACCCCGGGATGCCACGGAAGGAATGATAAACCAGTTGGATCCTTGAGGATGCTTTACCCCGGGATGCCATGGTAAGAGTAGGAGTTGATGTTTACAGTCCGAAGGAGACGGATGTTTGGATCCTTGAGGACGCTTTACCCCGGGATGCCACGGAAGCAGACGTTGTATACAGTTGGATCCTTGAGGACGCTTTACCCCGGGATGCCACGGAAGCAGACGTTGTATACAGTTGGATCCTTGAGGACGTTTTACCCCAGGACTCCACTGTAGACCTCAGCAGAAAGCTGGTATATTGTCACAGTTCGGCAGTAAGCCGGTACACTTTCATTACTTAATTCAGACTACGGAACCGAAGACAGAGATGACTGTCTGGATCTTGGCCAGTGGCATATTAAGTTGTTGATGCCACTTGTTACATTGCGACGCCCTTAGTCACCTTTGGTACGCCGCACATCACCACGCAGCCTTTACAGCACGTCACACCGTAGGCCCAAGCTTACGCTCGTCACACCACCCTCTGACAGAAAGTGCCACTATTCGGATGGGGATCACCCATAGAGAGGTCCCAGAAACCCCGCTCAACCGCTAAGTTATATTAGGGACCCCAGCAACAGCCAAGGTTGGGCTTCAAAATAATTTTAAAAATTGTTGCACCCCACATGGGGATGACGAATTATTATGTCACAATTGTATGTAGCAAGCTGAAGTCTTCTCACAATTGTGTGTAGCAAGCTGAAGTCTTCTCACAATTGTATGTAGCAAGCTGAGTCTTCTCACAATTGTATGTAGCAAGCTGAAGTCTTCTCACAATTGTATGTAGCAAGCTGAAGTCTTCTCAGGGTGAGAGGCCTAATATTCTGTTGACTAATTATTTACTTGTATATTTACTGCTTATGTATGTATTGCCATTGGTGTTTTAATTCTTTTTCACACTTACTTTACAATGTAATGCTATATTTTTTTGGTTTAAAATATATAATATGTCTCTTATTAGTGATTGAAAAGAAACTCACACATATTAAAGATGAGTTGAAATGTTTGTGATATTTCTGTCTAGTCCCTTGTTTCAAACAATGTGTTCACTAATTTCCCTTTATAATTTCTGTTGACTATACTTAGATTACCACAGTCGATGGCAAAGTGGCTCAGTGTTATGGTACCAAGCAGTTTGAATCCCTTGAGCAAACAACAAGTTCAGTCACTGCTACCACTGAAACTCATCCTGCAGAGACAAGCAGTTCTGTCAACAAAGGTGCGTAGTGAAAAGAAACTACTATACTGTGGACAAAGGAGTGTGATGTCTTGTATAGATGTTATTCAACATACTTATAAAGGAGATGTAAGACTCCTCCTTTCCTCCATTAGTCTACAGGGCACTATTGGGCAAGGTGCAGTACCCATTTAGCTCCCCAGTCAGGGTTACGTGAAGCCATGAAAGCAGATGATGGATGGAGTGTGAGAGCAGCAGATTGTTGTTGGGTATGGTCATGTACTCTGCAGCAATAGGCAGATCATCTCATCAGCAGAGATAATGGCTATGGCCACCGACTACTACACTCACTGCTTAGAAGGAAAGCAATGGCAAACTACCTTCTGCTAAACTTGCCAAGAAAACATAACAGCCATGAAAGAAAATATTTAAAAAAAGTAGATTTCTAAGATCATGTATCTTTTCTATTTCGACCTAGGCCTGTGAGTCCTGGACACTTACTAAACAAGCAGAACAGCGCATAAATGCCTTTAAATATAAATGTTAAAGGTGGGTTCCAAAAATATCATCAGTAAAGAATAGAACAAATACTTTCAAAATTCAGAAGCTGAATATTGAAGAAGGTTGGTTTTTGAAGATGTTAAAACACAGAAAATTGAATTTTGTGTGTGTGGGGGGGCACTTGAAACGTCACGTTTTGAGAGAACAAAAATGGAGGAGTATCCGCCTTGGAAGAGAGGAAGAGGGAGGCCAAAGAGATGATGGGTGCAGGATGTGGCGGATGAACTACAGAGGGTGTATCAGATGCAGAAAATCTTGCTCGTCAAGAAATTTTCTGGAGGGTTGTTATGGGAGCAAGGTTCTGCAAGAGACATGCTACTGACTGATCCTAAAGACTTGACCACAGTGGGCTACAGGTTTTTTTGTAACCGTTTTCTGGTTCTCCAGTATAACTGTGCTATACAGTTGAGTGGGGTTTCTAGGATTTGCAAAGTTAGACCTGCAGAATTTAAATGTGTTTCTCCTCATCTAACATATCACAAACAAAAGAAAGAAGCTTCAGCATCTTTTGGCCACATGGTGGGAAGAAAAGGCTGGAACATGCAACACTCTAAAATGTTTTAAAATTAAACAGTAAAAAAGAAGATACATTCTGTTAATGTGGTAGCTTCAAAAAATGTGTGTATTGTATTAGAAAACAGTAGCGATGCAATTATTTACATTATATTTCCTTTAAAATAGTTTTGGCAACTAAACATTCTGCCAGCGTTCATTGCTGGAAACATTCCTGGAACCCATTCTTTAATACCTCTTTGAGCTAAACTTTGGTGATAACCTAACATTTGTATGTTGCTCAAGCAAGGACATTTTCAACTCCAATGATGTTATATGCAGAAGACACAAACTTTTGAAATGTCTGTTTTAGAATAAATATGGAAACAAAAATGTCACCGTATTTTGGATGTTTAGTATGCCTTCTAACTTTTTTGTTCTTCTGGATATACTCATTCAGGATCTACATCAGGAACACAGGAAACTACAACATTTGGTTTCCCTCCTATAAATACCAGAAAGAAACGTGCCGCTGATGATAAAGAAGAGAACAAAGTTTACACACTGGTAATGATAAAGTTGTGTCATTTGTACAAACAGTTACTAATATGTCACATTCTTACTAGTGTCTTTTCATCCTGACAGTTGGTCTATACCAGTTCCTTTTCATCCTGACAGTTGGTATATACCAGTTTCTTTTCATCCTGACAGTTGGTCTATACCAGTTCCTTTTCACCCTGACAGTTGGTCTATACCAGTTCCTTTTCATCCTGACAGTTGGTCTATACCAGTTCCTTTTCATCCTGACAGTTGGTCTATACCAGTTCCTTTTCATCCTGACAGTTAGTCTATACCAGTTCCTTTTCATCCTGACAGTTGGTCTATACCAGTTCCTTTTCATCCTGACACTTGGTCTATACCAGTTCCTTTTCATCCTGACTGTTGGTCTATACCAGTTCCTTTTCATCCTGACAGTTGGTCTATACCAGTTCCTTTTCATCCTGACAGTTGGTCTATACCAGTTTCTTTTCATCCTGACAGTTGGTCTATACCAGTTCCTTTTCATCCTAACAGTTGGTCTATACCAGTTCCAATTTAGTTTGGGCTTTAAAGCTCCAGAAGTCCAAACTAAATTGGTAGGCGAGGAAACCAAACAGTCCGACCCAATCGCTCTTATGAACTCATCACTAAAGACCGTTGATTCTTACCCCCAAGAATGGATACATGTCTATACTGATGGATCAGCATTTAAAGCTACCATTAAAGCAGGTTACGGAATCTACATAGGTTATCCCGATGGATCTGTTGAAGAGATTTTTGATGCATGCGGGGAATTCTGTTCAAACTATGAAGCTGAAATAATTGCACTGGAAACAGCAGTATACCACCTAAAGACTGTAATGGATGTTTACCCCTCAAAGGTCCAAAATATTGTCATCTTCACAGATTCAATGTCTGCCCTTCAAGCTCTGGAGGGCAATGAACGCTGCAGAACTGACATAGCCAAGATAATCCTGGATGCCGATCAGCTTATTACCTCATACAACATCAGAATAGTGATGCAGTGGATTCCAGGTCACTCCGGCACACCAGGTAATGACAGAGCTGACAGATTGGCAAAGAAAGGAGCAACACAAGAACAACCACCTACAGCGACAACCCTCCAGACAGCAAAAACACTGATAAGAGCTATAAACAAAGAGACTTGGTTGAACAGATGGGCCATGGGAGACACTGGAAGAGAGGTTTATAGACATATGTCTGGCCCTGATCCTAATGACAGCATTAACCATCTAACAAGAAGGGACCAGGCCACCATCTTCAGACTTAGAACGCAACATACTCCACTCAATGGACACCTAAACAGAATACAGCCACAACACTCCCCAGAGTGCCAGCTATGTAACTACCCCTACGAAACTGTTGAACACCATCTCTTTGAGTGCCCAAAACTCAGTGAGACAAGAAGAACGCTACTCCCTCCGAGACCAGACAAGTGGAACACCTTGTACGGAGGAAAAGAACAGCTTGTGAAAACATGCAAATTCCACTACATGGCATTGGGCCAAAGAGCGAAAGCTCATGCGCCGCTGGATCGATAACAACAACAACAACAACAACAACATCCTAACAGTTGGTCTATACCAGTTCCTTTTCATCCTAACAGTTGGTCTATACCAGTTCCTTTTCATCCTAACAGTTGGTCTACAGGCATTATGTCGGGAAAGGGGGGGGGGGGTGTTGCGTGGTCTCGAGGCATGTTGTCCACCTTAAGAGTGCTATAGGTTCCAGGTTTAATCCCCGGCTAGGATTTTACACATGGACTTGGACTTTTAGTAATCCCCTAGTCTCTTGTGAAATCAGACGCCCGTGCGCATTGTTTCCCCATAAAAAAATTCCTTAAGAGTTGAAAATCGAAAAGAGTAGTCTAACGGGGCTGCCCACACAAAATCTGGAGTAAATAACATCTACCCAAAGTATCTCAGGATCCTCGCCGGTGCTACAGAGCCTTAAACTGTGCTGAGCTTCTTCAGACATAGACTTGTGTTAGAAGAAGAACGGAGCATTTATGGGTTACTACCTGTGTGCCATGACATTGATCCGTTGTTCAAACCTCAAACCTCAATACTATTTTCATCATGTCCAGCATCATTTTCCACATACTTTGTGATAGTGTCGGAGCCAAAGTGGTGTAGTTACTAGACTCTCTCCTGCTGACTACAAGGTACTGGATTCAAATCCAAATCGCAAAGGATTTTATTTTTTTCAAAATTAACCTGGGATTCTAGCTCATCCCCAACCTTAACTCTTTGAGTCCCAGGGGGTTTAGCATCACAGGCCCAGGGGGTAGTAAAGAAAGTAATAAAATCGGCGCATCATGCGTTCATTGGGCTTCTAGGTAGGAACCTATGAACGTATGATGCTTTCCTTGGGACTTAAAGAGTTAAATTTGTACCTGATAATATCCTGGGAAGTAAAAGTGGCTAGTGTGTGATGTTGACAGTCCATTTGAGCCATAAAAATGTATGTTTAATATCATTGGTATGACATGCCACTGGCATAAAAAGGTGCTTTTTTTTAAACTTTAGAATGTGAAGTTCATAGTCTATCTCTCTCTCTCTCTCTCTCTCTCTCTCTCTCTCTCTCTCTCTCTCTCTCTCTCTCTCTCTCTCTCTCTCTCTCTCTCTCTCTCTATATATATATATATATATATATATATATATATATATATATATATATATATATGTGTGTGTGTGTGTGTGTGTGTGTGTGTGTGTGTGTGTGTGTGCGTGCGTGCGTGCGTGCGTGCGTGCGTGCGTGCGTGCGTGCGTGCGTGCGTGCGTGCGTGCGTGCGTGCGTGCGTGCGTGCGTGCGTGCGTGCGTGCGTGCGTGCGTGCGTGCGTGCGTGCGTGTGTGAGAGTGTGTATATTTATACACTCTTCTGTCATTTTCCAGGGACTATATTTAGTAAGACCTAAAGGTGGCAAATTATGTGCTTCAGTTCCGGGGAATGATGATAGCACTGTATATTCTACACCCCTTAAAAATGTTACAGATTCTGTCTCTAGTGCACTCCTTACCAAAACTCATCCAAAAATATGGATTCTTCGTTTTGTCTTTTTTTTCTGCATTCACTCTTACAAGTGTTTACATTTTACACCTTGGTTGAGATGTCTGGGCATCTGATTTCAAGAAACTTCTAATTGTTCACATTTTAGATTTGTTAGGTCATAGTCGGTCTATACTTTTTTCCCTAAAGTAAGGCCCCAGAACCCATGGAATAGGGAAAGGAGGGATGGGGTGGACAGTGGGGGGGGGGGGGGGGGGGGTGGGGGGGGGGTGGTTAATTGATTCAAACTTCAGCAGTTAATAGCTGACTGTCAGCTAGTATACAGGAATGTAGCCAAAGCTCAGTTTGCAGGATCTGTTTTGGACTTTTTCATGCAGAATTGTGATGTAGAGGAAATCTGTCAAGTTTACATTTGTGAGACTGGAACCATCATACAGTCTGGCAGCCATGCAGAGATAAATGTGTCTCTGGTTGTTGATCTGGCCAACATTCCTCTACCTGAGGTAGGTCAATGTAATGATTTTGTTGTTGTGTTATAGCAAAGCCAAACTTTTGTCAATAATCGCCTCTTACTTAAAAATATTCAATAATTTGGGGTTAACTATTTGTGTACCAAAGAGTTAGTGCTGAGCGAAAAAAAATGACATCATAAAACACAATACATTCCTGAAGTGCTCTGTCCCCAGCCAGGGCAAAGTTCAAATGATACCAGCAGAAGTCTGTATGTATGTTTAGCCTTTCATCTGAATATGCTATTTTTTATATAAAATATCAGGTATATATAGGACTGTGATTCCTGAACAATAATTAACCAAGCCAATTTCTTGATGCCTCAGAGATGTTGTTTTACAGAAGATTGCTAAGAATTCCTCGGGTGGCTAAAAAGAGCAACCCAGATCGTTTGAAAGAAGCAAGGGCTCAAAGACAGCTTATCACAAAAATCAGAAAGAGACAGTTATTTTCAGATCATGTTATGAGAAGAAGGAAACTTGAACATGTCTTGACTAATGGAAACATCTGTGGAAATAGAAACAGAGGAAGACTATGCGAGAAGATTCTGGACAGACTTATGTCATTGCATGGAGGGGTGTCAACACACAAAATTATTCAAGCAGTTGCAGATCACAGATAGTGGTGAGGTATAATTTCCCAAACCAGTCAACAAAGCACTTGATGATGATGATAATGTAAAATGTTTAAACTTGAATACTGCTTTTCGCACCTAGAGCTTTATCATATTATGTGATAACTCTAGTGTATGTTAAATAGAAATAAAAATAGCTACCGTAGCTCTTCAGTGGTTATCTGAGATTCCATTCGCAGGATTTCTTACTAAATCTGATTTCCATTGTATATTTTGGAAAAACAAACTTACTGAAGTAGAAAAAAAAATGGTCACATCAATATATATTTGTTTTTTTTAAATTTTGTTTAAAGACATTTAATGTGTTTTCTGCTCAGATGATACTTGGTTCAAGGCAATAAGCTGATTTTTCTGTTTGCCTCAACCATAACTGAACCCCATTACAAAATAAATATACAATGTATGGCATATGACAGGTCATAACTATATAAATCTTACCCTGATATAAGGAAATGAAGCATTGAATTTTGACACTTAGGGAAAAATTACTTGGAGCAGCAGAGGTGTAATTTTATAGATGAATGTTGAGAATACCCTCGATAGATAAAAAGGAGTAATGAAGATGTCTTGAAAGAAAATGACTCTCGAAGAGCATTGATTTCCCACATCGGAGGAAAGCAATCCACTTTTTTTTGTCATGTCATGAAAAGGAGAAAATTGGAATACATCATGATAGTGGGAAAGTTGCAGGGGAAAAGAGGCAGATGGAGACCAAAGGAGCAGATGCTTGACAGTTCGACATCATTGCATGGAAGATCATCTATGTCAGAACTGATTAAATGATCACGAGACAGAAGGTTGGAGATAAATATGACTACCAATGCTGCACTATTAGAGGATAAGGAAGCCTGAGCACCAAATATAAAGGTGAAAGACCTTCATCCACACCCATATTAGGTATACTATGTTCGTCAACTCTTCCTTCCAGGATATTTCTTGACGTCAGCTTTAGGCTAATTGTCTTTTGCTGTCCCCAGAACAATAATAGTTTTCATTACACAGTACAAGCGAAAGTGATAGAGCCAGTTCACCCACTCTTCAAGTCATGGGAAAAAGAAAGAGTTATTCAGGTATGTTGTTTTTTTTTTTTTTGACATAATAAGATAGCCTGTGAAATATATTCTTTCTTCTTGTTTGGATCTTTTTCACGCCAGTGGTGCATTGAGCATTTAATGCTAGAACCATATTTTTTAGGCTAAAAAAACAACAGGGCTCAGTCTGTTAAATGGGTAACATCATACCGACTGCCTTTACTTCTTAGGACATTACCTGATACCTATTTTAAATTGTGTCATTCTTGGAGCCAATATCAATTATGAGAAAAAAAGATTTTATCTGGATTCAAAACCAAGACTTTTAGACCGGTATCTAGCCTTTATGATACTGAGGCTATATATATATATATATATATATGTATGTATGTGAATGTGTGTATAGTAAGTGTATGTTGTTTAGGGATTGCGAATGCACTTCATAATGCTAAGGTGCCAGGTTTTATACCAGCTGCAGGCAGTTTAGTAGCAGACCACCTTGCCATGGTTTCAACAGTGGTATTCAGAGCTAACAATTCAGAAGCCAATGGCAAACTGCTGAACATAAAATTGTCTAGTGAAATCACAAATTACAACAAGAAAATACTGGGGCTAGTTCTGCAACCTTCTGTAAAATAAACACAACTATATCTGTGTGAGTGAAGTAAAGAGCATTTTCTTCTCCCTCAGGTGTATTTGCTTATATAATGCTAGACCTGTTTTTGTTTAGAGTATGTGTGTATAGACTTCTCTCTCGGAAGCTGAAATATTTTTGGTCATATCAAGCGCCACCACAAATAAGAAACAATTATAGCAGAAGGCTAGGGGCAGGAAAGAGGGGCCGAGGCCAACCAAAACAAAGATGGGCACAGGATATAAGTGACTCCTTGAGTATGAAAGTACATAAGGCGGGAGAGCTGGTGAGAGACTTTCTTTCACGCAGACCGTGATGAGAGCGACGTTCTGCAAAGGACCTGCTAAATGATGATGATGTGTATAGAAATGTATAAATAGGATTAAGAACTAAGGAAAATGTCTAGATTAAGAACATTAAGAGGAGAAACCGTATACATATGGGATGATCAAATTATACCTACCCTTGTGGTCTCATGATGGTCAGTATTCATGGAATGTTGTAATGTCCCTTCCTGCTAACAGAAACAAAGAAACAAGCAAACACATGTTTTTTTCTTCACACATGCATAGCTTCTACTGTCAACTGTTGACATCATGACTGGTGTGATGACAAATATTTCAAAAGAGGATCAGTGTGCAGTGACTTGCAAAGGATGTCAACCAGTCAGCATTCATTACAGAATGTAGGCAGTGAATGGTGAAAAATTGGGTTGACAAAAATTGTGAATTGCTGGGTCAGTCACATATTGTTGAAATAACCACTCATGAGAAGACTCATGCGGCAATACAGATCAACTATTATTATAACTATTGGAGGAAGGTCATATGTTATTTAGGACAGTTCTGATTTTGGTGCATACAGTTTTAAAGTACTGAAAGTGTGTTCACAATAGATCTTACAGACAGTGAGAAAATTCAGATCCTAAGAGACCATGAGAGGGAAGAGTAATAATAGTGTTGTTTGGTTTCTTTTCCTTTATTTCACCCATCTTATGAACTGAGATTTCATGGGGACTTCCCACATAAGTTCAATAGTATAGAGGTATTAGTGTGTGAAATGAACATAATTTACTAGATTGTAGAATCTAGTGTGGTGCACTTCTGTTGTGCGCAGTGGCAGATGGTGAAGCGTGGTGCCAACAAATGACTCTTTGAACAACAGCAGTCATTCACATATGGTATTTATGTCTCCCCAAGCACTAAATAACATGAATGAATGCCTACAGCTTCTTTTTATAACCCAAGTGCATAAAACAGTTGCGGTGTTAAATCCGGCCGCACAATATAATATACTTTTCTTAACTCTGAGTCCCAGAGGGTTTAGCATCACAGGCCCAAGGGGTAGTCAAGAGAGACGTAAAATCGGTGCATTATGCGTTCATTGGGCTTCTGTGTAGTAACCTATGAATGTATGATGTCTTCCTTGGGACTCAAAGAGGTAATAAAACCATTGGGAGCGGTTACTCACATCAAATTTGTGAAAATATATTTCAAATAATGTCATTATACAAATGAAACCAAATAGACGAAAGAAAAATAAATAATTTATTTTTGTGAATTCATTCAGAAAAATTCAGGGGGGGGGGGGGGGGGAAGGGGTGGGGGGTGGACATATTAGGAAAAAGGAAGACATAATAAAGCAATTTTGTTTCTCTCAGTGGGCATTTGATATAAAGTATTCATTAAGAATTGTGCAAGTACATATATCTGCCTTAACATACTTTGTGACTTATTAATTTTTTTTAAAATATTTAATTTATTCATGATTTGCTGTCACCATGTACCTGATTCACCAGTGCCATGAAATTAGTCCTTTAATTGTATTTTAACTGTTTCTATTTTGCAGACTGTCACCAAGTTTCAGTTAGTGCAGTCAGGTGGCAAAATTAACATTTGGATCATCATCGGATGTGTTATAGCTGGGCTAGTTCTGATAACTATCATTGTGTTGATTTTTTGGAAGGTAAGCATTTTCTTTCTCATCCACCATACTGAATTATTATTATTTTAAAAACAACCATACACACACGCGAGTGCATAAACATGCACACACACCCACACCCACCCTTATACCCCCTGTTCCACCCCCCCCCCCACACCCCACCTATCCCCATACACCCACACTCACCCTTCCCCTCCCACACGCACACACACACACACACACACACAAACACGTGCACACACGCACACATGGTTGGAAAAAAAAAGTAACTTAGCTTACAATGATTAAATCAACAACTTTTACAAAAAAAGAAAAATCAAAAAATTTAGAAAGTGGAAAGACATTTAAAAAATGGTTAAAAACAATATAGTTAAAAATATTATAGTCAAAAACAATTATACTTTTGGTAATATACTTATTTTCTTTTATAACTCTTTCTTTTACTGTTGTAGTGTGCTCATTATAGTTAAACATAAGTTTATTAAATGTAAATGGTGTTAAAGGAAGGCATGTTGTGATAACTGGAGAACTGGAGTATGACTTGACAGTAGGAAAGTTGTAGGATAAAAAGGCAGGGAAAGAAACAAGAGAGGATATCAGACAGTCTGACATTGTAATATTGAAAAAAACATCTGTATTATAATCATCAGTTAGGCATATGACAGAAGGCTATGATGGACAGAAATTATGAACAGTGTTATATGGCATGGAGTATAAGAAGAATTAAGCAGAAGCCTTTCATTTAGATCAGCAGTTTGAATTTGTATTTATGGCAAATAAATTGAAGAGTGATATCAAATTCAGATAGTAGTATTTGAGTGATATCTAACTGTACCAGTGTGTCACTCTGGCCCTCACAGGAAGCAAAGAATAGTGACACTGCACCCTATTAGGCATGTCATTAAGAGGCGACTAAGGGTAGGGTTGGGCTTGAGGTTGGCTACCTCATCCTGTAAAAACAATAGCCCTAAAAACAACCCAAAGATAAGTCAGAAAGAGAAGCAAGTAAAACCCAGCCAACCAAGATGAGGGGAGGCTCTTCAAGTAGAAAAATTATGACACGGTGTTCAGAAAGCCGTAAGGAGTCCGGATCGTTGACGTACCTCCCCTCAGCTAGGAAAACCTCCAGAATTGAACTGTTGTAGAGCTTTGGGAGAGAACTGAACAGGCTTCAGTGGACCAAGAGGTGAGGAAAAGACGCTGGCATTGGATAGGACACACACTGAGAAAACAGGAGAACAGCATAACTAGAATGTCTTTGCATTAGAACCCACAGGGGCATCAGAATAAAGGAAGGCCAAAAAAACACATGGAGAAGAGAGCTGGAGAATGAAGTTAGAAAGATGGGAAGGACATGGGGAGAGCTCCATGAAATGGTGAAGGATAGAACGACTTGGCATGAGTTTGTTGAGGACCTATGCTCCATTGCGGGATAAAAAGGCAGAAGAAGAAGATATCTAACTGGGAGATTGACATCGGCTTTGAACGATATTAAAAGTAGGAAAAAAAAACACTTGACAGAATTATTTCAGCTTTGAATGATTTTTTTTTTTCAATCAAATCAAACTTGCCATCATGGTGTTATTGCAATGGAATGGTAAAAAAAGATCTTAGTTTACTGTTGAAAAAGAAAATAACTAATCCTGCAATGGATATAGCTCACTGTAGAATATGTGAAGATTAGATGGCAAAGATGGAGAAACATCAAGTAGTCCCACCCATCTTAGAGTTCTCAGGAGACAAATATACTCCTGTATTGTTGACACATTTCCATCTTTCCAGTTAATGGTGTTGAATAGTACTATAGGTATTCACAACCCATTGCAGTATTGATTGTAACTGGAAATACATGCTTACTTTAAGAGAAGTCTAGTGTTGTCACCATATCTACCTGTATACTGGATATTCTTTGTCACAGAAACCTAGCTCTTAACCTATCAGCAGTTGTTTTCTCCACTGCCCTCCTGATGTTCCCTTTCATTTAACATGGTTGATGGCATCCTGTTCCAACAAAACCACCACAATACCTGTAACAATGATGTCCTGCTAATTCACATCTTTGTATCGTGGTAGAGACAGGTATCTTTTACCCATATGTAATTCAGCGTAGATGATGACTGTCAAAAATGGCGCTACTTTAAAGTGTCTAACTAGTCAGGCATTGAAAAAGATTTGTTCCTACGGTGTGGTGCCATTGCAATCGGAAGATGACAGGTGTAGTCAGTCCCCGGGCTTTCAATATTTGTTTTATCTAGAGTTTTCTAGAATATCTTTGGCTTTCTTCTGCATCTGCAAATGCCCATCAGTACAGTACCTAATGTGTTAATCGAGAATTCACTTCAATGTAATGTATGGCCTGATTTAAAGTGACTATTTCCAGAATAAAGGACATAAAAGTTAAACTAGAAATGAGAAGCTATATGTTAACTGCATGAATATGTTAACTGTGTATCCAACAAAAGTAGTTAGTGTCAATAAATAGCATTGATCAAGAAATAAAGATTGTGTTTATCAACATATCATTATTGCCATATAGTCGCATGTCTAAACCATAAGCTCTATATACACTTTTATTGGCTCAACGGAAGTTAATATCATTATTACTGATATTAAGGTTATTTAATATCAAATGAATAAATCTTATCCCTTTTGTTTGTTCAAACTGAAATTTTACAATTGTTGAGTGTAAATATTTTTGAATTTTCAAAGCTTGGATTCTTCAAGAGAGATAAACATCAGCAAGTGGAGAAATGGAGGCGAGAGAGCAAGCGGTTGTCCAGGAAAGGTTACTCTAAAGCTCCAGATGAAGATGGAGCACCTGCAGAAGCTAACCCTGATGCATCTTCTTAATAGTTCTCAAATATGTGTTATTATTACAAATTTAGGTTTCTAAAATTGATAAAAGTCAGCAAAAAATCACGTTTGTGACTTCTAAAAATTTTAAAAATATGCCCAGTTTAGCCCTGTTATTTATAGAGTTTGATCATTCTAAACTATTTTCAATGGTGGCACTAAAGGCAGTTGATGTCAAAACAACAAAAGAATTTTGTGACTGCAATCATTTACTTTAGTACTGAGAGTAAGTAAAATAAAGTCATTAATTATGACAAGAAATTTTCATAAGCTTTCCCTCAGATTATATTTTTGTAAGTGTTTACTTGTTAACTATAAATTATACCAATAACGTTTTCAAATAATTAACTTTAAATACCTTCAGATACTTAATGAAACACTAATGTTCAGTTCTAAATATGGAAAAATTCTAAGCCCTGTAAGAGTAAACAAGCTATGACATGGTCACACTTTACTTATCTTACTTAAGTTGTGTTTCCCCACGTGTGTTCTAGCAACCCATTTTGAGAGAAAAAGAAAACAAAATAGAGCCTCCTTCTTAATAAGCATGTTATGAAAGCAAAATAATTAGGGATTTGGTGAAATCAGATATGTTGGGCCAAAAAGGTGCAGATATGAGAACATGCCAATCACCATTTAAAGTGTGATTGCAGGAGAAGCTAAAATTACTGAGTAAATAGAGACATAGACTAAGAATATATTGAAATTTGACAACCCAACATGGAAAGCAGCTGAAAATGAGAGACAATATATTGCAAGCAGACCTAATAGCAGCTTCAAATCCCCAATTATTTCTAGTACTTTATGTGTTATTATAAATAGTAGTTTACTGGTGTTGCAAGCTTCAACTGTATATTATCATTCTGCTGTAATAGTTTCAAAATCTTTATTTTTATATTATATTTAGTTTTTAACTACTTTCTCTTAAAACTTGAATGGGATCACACTTTTATATTATATATATATAACTATTTATATTCATACATATATATGTGTACATATATATATATATATAAATATAAATATATATATATATATATATATATATATATATATATATATATATATATATATATATATATATATATATATATATATATATATTCCTTTTAAATGATACAGTTTGTATCTACTTATATTGCACTAATTATAAACTGATGTTTCACTTTTTACTGAATTTTATTGTGAATGTCTAAACCTAAACTGAAAATTAATTTATAACAGTATATCTTTTACCTGCATTGAAAATGGTATTTTTCTTCTCGAGGATTACAGCCTGAAAGACTGACAGCAGGTAACTTAAAGAGTCCCTAATTAGATGTGAATCTAGTAGGAGTAAATCCAAGAAACCCATTCAGTCATATAAAACACTGGTTCTAATAACATGTTCCGCTCCAAGCACACCGTGATTGGCCGTTCATTCATATTTCATGACCTTTCGCATGTGCTAGTCTAAGTTACAGGGGTGTTACGTTGCATTGGGGTAGATCTTCTGAGCTGTGTATATTTTGCATTGTGTAATGGTTGGTGTGAGCTGCGATGAGATTGCTTATATTATAGCTTTGCCGGACTTCAATTAAGACATGAACTTACTGAGGCTTTGGGGTAGGGGGGTTGGGGTTAGGGCCACTTCTAGATGTTGTAGGGTCATTAAAATTGGTCACATCGTGTAATATAGAACACAGGATTTTGCAGGTGATAGCATCAAAGAGAACACAACGTGACTTCCCTTTAATTTAGACAAGTGTGTAAGAAAGGTCACAAAGCATGAATAAATAACCATTCACGGTGTGTTTGGGCCAAAAAACGTTTGAAGGACCAAAACACTTACATTAGAACATTTTATGGCTAGGAAATAACATGCTTTCCTATTTGGCAAGATGACCTGTATAATCAGACTGCTACTTGTACCACTGGTATTGAAACTCTAGTTTGGGTGCTGAAGATAGGTACGGAGCTCTAATTAAAATGCAGTGATTGCTGTGATATCACTTTTTGAATCAACTCAGTTCAACTCAGCAGCATTAAAACTATTATTACATTACATAATTTTTAAGTGTAACTATGTCTTTACTTTATACTTTTATGTTAATTTTGTGTTTGTGTCATACTCAATAAATTATCTGTAAATTAAAGTATTAACTAGTATTTCTATTATCATTTTGTTTATAAGGTTTGTTTATCATGGCTTATTATACTGCCTGAAGCCATTACTCCACATGTAACAGGTGTTTTATCACAGCTTGTTACTGGTCTTATACAACCTGATCAGAATGTCTTTGTATGTACTACTCTATTTTAATCACATCTTTTAGTAGATTGATTTTTGTATGTGTCTGTGAATAATTTGTCTAATGACATTCTATAAAATTAGGTGATCGAAGATCTATTTTAATGCTGGAGTCTTTCTGTACAAATAATAGGGAGGGGGAGGTGGGGGAAGATAAATGTAGAAACACTTTTATTTCAGTTAATCTTTATAGTTAGTTATAAATTTGAGCAACCTTATCATGCCTTAAGTGTGTGGAGTATATGACTGAAGCAGCAAATTATTGTAGACCAAGTGGCAGTCAGTGAGGGATGTGTTCAATATCATGCCAGCTGGCTTTGTTTCACAAAATAGTTCTTTTTTTTTTTTTTTTTTTCTAAATTTACTTTAGGTTTTGTCAAATAGAAGTCCAAATCAGTTTTGAAATTGTTCAATCTACGGCCCAAGGGTTTACTAGAAATTTGGTTTAGTTTAGTAAATTATGAGTTTGCTGAAAAATGATGTGTTATGTCAAAAAAAAGGCCAGATATTGCAGTTATATCAGTTAATCTTTTCCCTGTATGGGGTTTGAGACCACATTTAGGTGGGTAAAAGGAATAGACCCACTGTCCACTAACAGACAAGCGGGGGGAAAAATGACAAGGAGTTTAGTTTGGATTAGTAACTTAGGAGTTTTCTGAAAACTGATGTGCTTTTTTAAAAGACCTGGATATCACATTATATCTTGAACCACAAATAACTAGCTAACAGCCTTAAAAAAGAATGAATCTTTGGTTAATTTTTCTAAAACAATGACTGATGAATACTGAACTGTTTATGTGCAGACAAAACAAAGTGTTCGAGTTTTTTGTGCTTAACAAAATAATGCTACAGAATATTCTGGAAAGAAAGATGGCAACGGTGTATCACTAGTGTTTATGAGACACGACTGTAGACATATAAATTCAGTAAAGTTTTGATTTAAAAAACTAAGAAGGAAAGGCTCCCTGTAATTAATGACTGCTTTTCTTGAGAAGATATAACAATCACTATAATTAAGCAGTGCAGTAGACAAATAACAAATAAGTTTGGATTTTAGATCTCCTTCATCGGTAACTAAGACACCATTAATGTTTCAGTTTCATATCAAATCGAGAAAAAAGAATCTCAGCACAGTGCACAAACTCTGTAGCAGTAGAAAGATGCTACAGTAATTTTTTTTTTAAACAATTGAATTTTGTCAGGGAACACTCCATTAAAATGATTGTGTAAATGTGAGAATAGCTTGACCACATACTAAGATACAGAAAACTTAATGAGCATGTAATCTGAAAGAATGTAAATTGAACTCTTTTAAACTGAATGGCAACAAGATGTAGAATGACTTCTTCAATTGAAATCTCTGACTTCAGGTGACATGTGTCTGGCATTATTAACACAGGACTACTTAAAGCTAAATTTTCTGCATATTCCTGCACGAAAATTAAATAACTCCAAAGACATGAACACAATACTTTTTTAACGATTTACAAAAAATTGTATGTTGAATTTTTACACCAAAAAACTCATGGGTGGAACATAGATACAAACGAAGTAATTTTTTTTTTCAGTTGAAAAATGTAAATTGGTTACAGAAATTAGACGAAAACAAAGTTGTTTTATCATGTTCTGAAATAAATTAAATTTGACAATGGGCAAACTAGATGTGAAAACAGTAAAGAAAATTAGTAACCATGGAAATGAGGTGTCTGGGAAAGACTGTAGGAGTGACCAGAAGAGGTAGTATAAGGAATGAGGTCATACGAGATAAAGTCGGCACATAAACAATTCTAAATTACATTCAAAGACAGCAAATCAAATGATTTTCCCACTTGGAGAGACTGCCTTCTGATGCTATACCACACAAAGCATATACCTAAAGAGGAGAGGAACGTAGAGCAAGAGGTAGACCAAGAACAAAGAGGAAGATAACATCAGAGAAATTCTACAGCACCACAATGTGTCTATGGCCGAGTCAGCCAGAAGAGCACGAAGCAGGACCTTTTATCTTCTTCGACACACGAAGCAGGAAAAGAGGACGTAGAGAAGCAGGAAATATAATTGGCAAACTTTCTTTTTTTTTTTTTTTTTTTTTTTTTTTTGGAACTGACCGTCCAGGACATGAAGCAATGGGAAACTACTGGACGTAAATTTGCCTAGAAAACCCACAACAGCAACACACAAAAAAAGCTGGGATTTGTTTTGCAACATCCTGCAAAGGATACTCAACTAAGTTTGTATTTTTTAATTGGCAAATGATCCGCGGGCCATTTGCTAGGCCTCAGTGGGCCAGATTTGGTCCACGGGCCGCCAGTTACATAGACCTGACACCTAGATCCTTATATGGTTTGTATACGCGCATAATGAGCCACATTTCCATCTGCATAGCACTCCGGGTTACACCTGGCTGGTTTAAACATTACTGGCGCCATTAGTATAACTGCTTTGGAGGTTAAACGGGGTATTTCGGGATCTACCCTGTTTGTCTGTCGTCCAGGTTGAGCATTTTTACATCTCAGGATGGCATGGTAAACCGCCAGGCAGTGGCCCGGAGGGGACACGCTGATCGATATTGAACAGGTAATGAAGGAAAGACAACGCAGTCAAAGTACGGATTCATCTAGAAATGTAGCAAACCGGACAGAAGACATGGCTTGAATAGTAAGCTGTTTTGGGTACATACAAATGGCGCGAATATTTGTTGAAAGTAGAGAGCATCTATGCTTTATGGATTGGAAAAAATGGATTGGGGAAATTAGGAAGATCAAGAAAAACCCTAGAAAATGTGGATGAAAACAGCCACACGAGCTGGACCAGATTCCATTTATGATATCGACGTGATTGCAGAGGAAAGAATGGAAAGAGGAAATAGACTGCAATCTATATGTGGCATAAAGGAACAACATGCAGCAGTCTCCCTGCTGACCAAGCTAAAGGTTTACAGAGCTGTAATTCTTTCTGTCCACGACGTATTGAAAAAAAAAATTATAGCAGAGGGCACAGTACCAGGAAGGAGGGGCAGGGGCCGACCAACACGAAGATAGGCACAGGATTTAAGTGACTCCTTGACTATGAAGTGCATGAGACGGAAGAGCTGGCGAGATACCGAGTTTCTTACAGGCAGACCGTGATGAGAGAGACGTTCTGCAAAGGACCTGCTACATGATGATGACGAATTCTTCCAGTATTGCTCTACTCTTGCAAAACGGGAACTGTATATGAGGTCCTTGCTAAAAAGTTAAATCGGTTTCATATAGCTTGTCTGAGAAAGCTGCTCAGAATCAAATGGCAAGATAAGATCCCAAATACTGGGGTTGCTGATAAGGCTAACATCAAGCACTGACCGTAAGTAAAGTATTAACAAGCATTTTCTTCCTCTTCCACTTAGCGATTCTCTCTCTCTTTCTCTCTCTCTCTCTCTCTCTCTCTCTCTCTCTCTCTCTCTCTCTCTCTCTCTCTCTCTGTGTGTGTGTGTGTGTGTGTGTGTGTGTGTTGTGTCTGTGTGAGTGTTGTGTCTATATGAGTGTTGCGCCTAAGATTGTGTGTGTGTGTGGGGGGGGGGGTGCCTGTGTGCGTGTAAATATGCGTGTGCTGTATCTGTATGTATGCATGTATATATATATATATATATATATATATATATATATATATATATGTGTGTGTGTGTGTGTGTGTGTGTGTGTGTGTTATATTTCTATGTATGTTATGTATATTTGTGTTTTGTGTCTCTTAGTATCTGTTGTGTCTGCATGTGTTGGGTCTGTGAGTATTTGTTGGGTCTGTGAGTATTTGTTGGGTCTGTGAGTATTTGTTGGGTCTGTGAGTATTTGTTGTGTCTGTGGGTGTCTGTTGTGTCCGTGAGTAGGTGTTGTGTCCGTGAGTATGTGTTGTGCTTGTGAGTATGTATTGTCTGTTAGTATGTGTTGTGTCTGTGAATACGTGTTGTGTCTGTGATTATGTGTTGTCTGTTAGTATGTGTTGTGTCTGTGAATACGTGTTGTGTCTGTGATTATGTGTTGTCTGTTAGTATGTGTTGTGTCTGTGAGTATGTGTTGTGCCTGTATGTGTTGTGTCCGTGAGTATGTTTTGTGTCTGTGAATATGCGTTGTGTCTTTGAGTGTGTGTTGTGTCTGTGAGTATGTGTTGTGTCTGTAACTATGTGTTGTGTCTCTGAGAAAGTGTAAATGTGTATACATCTATGTATGTTAGTGACTGTTCTACTGCTTACTTGTTTTTGTGCTTCGTATGTGTCTTTTTCATGCGTATTTGAAGGTAGGGCATTTGCTGTAAACTCTTTTATATTTTAAATTTACACCCATACTGTGAATTTAGATACATGAACATGATGTGTTTGATATATATGGATTGCGTTCCCAATTTGTGACCCTTTGTAATGAAAATTCGTTTGTCCATTTGTTTTTTCTCTCCCTCTTTTTTTTTCTGTCTCTTTTTCTCTTTGTGTCTGTTTGACTGTATCTCTGTGTGTTTGAAAAAATGGACATATAAGCAGTGCCAATAGTATATTTCTAAAACAGTTGCTAATAAACTACAAACATTTCACTGACTGGGACCTGCAAAGGCTAAAGGGAATTAAAAGGTTTGCTAAATGTAGAGTTTTCAGAGAGAACTAAACAAATTCCAGTCAATCGAGAGGGAAAGAAGACATGATGGGGGATCGGGTAGGACACATTTTGAGAAAACCCGAGGGAAATGTAACTAGAAAGTCTTTGTACTGGAACCCACAGGGCATAGAAGTAAGGGCAGACCAGCAGCAACAACAACTACACAACGGAGAAGATAGCTATAGACTGAAGTTATGAAGATAAGGATGACATGGGGTAAGCTGCAAGCAATGGCAAAGTATAGACGACTTGGCATGAATTGGTTCAAGGCCTATGCTCCATTGGGGGAACAAATGGCAGAAGTAGAAGGATAGTATAATTTCACATATCTGTTATGACATTTTAAACTTGACTGGATCACTTACACGACTTTAATGTGGGGAAAACAATGTTATCTGTCAGCGTACAGCTAGTTTATATACCTTAAGTTTTTATGCTGGTGTCCGAAATACTCCATGCCCACATTGAATAACCCCAGGGTGTCTTTAGAGATGAATTCTTGAGGTCGACAGACAATTAATTGATCTCAATAAAAGAAATTAAGTCTCTAGACACAAACCAAACATGCAATGACGCGTGCTGATAATATTAGAACGAACAGACAACCCAATAGCCTAGTTAACCAAATTATAAGACCGTCTGGGCGACTTGGTTTATTTTGAAACCTTGTCATTGCTAGCGACTTGTATGCGTCTTAAAGCTCACTTCTTTTCTTCTTCTTTTGTTGTCTCACTGATACCCGGTTGCAGCCCGGTGTCGTGGTTCTTGAAGGTAACTACCAGACATCTTTTCTCGAAGTATCAATAAAAGTGGGGGAGGAGTTGTACTTCCAGCTGCTTTATTTCAGAATTTAATCACAGTCGTCTTGTCATTAGATTCCCAGAATTCCGTTAGTCCAGTACAGAAAATCTTTACCACGGTTCAGGAGAATTTCCTTCTCTTATCGATCAATGGTAGGATGTATTGAATTAGTTTTAAACTGATTTACTTACGCCTTGTTGAAAGTTTCCTGATACTAGACAGTTGTAGCAGTAGTAATTGGTACAAGGAGCTGTTATCTACGTTGTACTACCCCCCCCCCCACCCCACCCCCCCCCCAACCATTTTCAAATGAATGCTGCTGTGTTCAAAGCTAACGTATTGCCGTTGCACCTTACGTAACAGATGCTGCAGATAGAATAGTTATCTGCATGTTACTATAAATTAACAAGACTTCCAAGCCCCCCCCCACCCCCCCCCCACCCCGCCCCTTCTTATAGTCATTCTTCTTTTTTTTTCTTCTTCTTCTTCTTCTTTTTCTTCTTCTTCTTCTTCTTCTTCTTCTTCTTCTTCTTCTTCTTCTTCTTCTTCTTCTTCTTTTTCTTCTTCTTCTTCTTCTTCTTTTTCTTTGGAGTCACTGAGATGGCTGCTGCATCGGAGGTCAGGGCACGATTGGATGTGACCGACACGCTAGGATGCCAATAAAGACAACAAGTAACAAGTGTAAATGTAAGGAATGGTCATGTATAAACTAAACATATTGTACAAACGTTAACCCTTCGAAATGCTGTATTTTCAACTGCAGAATGCAACATATTTCGTGAGTTGCATCATTCAAACATACATACCATCAATAGAAGTTTTGTTAACCAAAAATGATTGAGCATTAAAAAGCAAACTCTCGGAGTGTGAATAAATAATTTCATCCCTATGGCTTAAATCCAGAAGTATGGATGCCTCAAAAGTTTGTTGTAAGTGCAGATTACTGTTGTTATATCTGAGGGAAAAGGATCTTTGCAAGACAGAAAAAGGTCGTCATATCGATATTGCAAACGTGCGTATTACTCTTATTTTGGATGCATGATTGGGGAACCAGGACAAGGCATGGGCCACATACATATGCTGCCGTAACTGTGTAAGAAAACTAATGTGGATGAAAGTGGAAAATGCATCGATGCCTTTTGCATTTACTGTGGTTTTGGTGAGAGCCCAGCAATTACGTAAATGACTGCTATTTCGTCACATAGTTCCACCTGTGTGAAGATGGGTCACAAGAAAAGAAGAAATTGATTATAGTGTACCCGATTATACAATCTTTGGACCAGTCTCACACAGTGAGAGAATTTCCGTTCCCGAACCTGCGAAATACATTTTCATTCAAGGGTTTGCTTCTGAGAGAGAAGAACCAACACCAGCCATCTTGCAGCCCTCATCACTTTATGATGATCCATTCATCTGCTCTAGTGCACCATCTGTCCAACACATTTTTACCCAAGAGGAAGTGAACGATCTTGTTCGAGATCTGGCGCTGTCAAAGTGCTAGTCAGTTAGTTAGTAAATCGACAGATTATCCTCATTGCGCATCGGACAAGTCTATAAGTGGAGTCTACTTGGATCAAGACTTAAACAATGGAATCGCATCAAGGGAAACGTCGGAGCCTCCTTCTATTCCCCCCCCCCTTTTCCGCCAATCCTCACCCCCCACCCCGCCCACATTCATCATGCTTAGTTTGTGCATTACTTCAGATTACTTCAGAAACGAAAATGACCTTGCATTCTGTTCCGATGGAGACTGTCTGGCTAATGCCCTTAAAATCAAACGTGACACACAGGAATGACTACTATTTATAGACTTCCTTGAAACTGAGTCTTTAGGTGGTGCTTTTGCATAATGGAAACCTACAATCGTTTCAAGTCGGACACCTAAGAAACGTATGACAACCTAAAACAGTTGTTGCACTGTTTTTCAATACAGCAATTATTGCTGGCAACTCTGTTGCGACTTGAAATAGCTCTCTTGATGGGTCTGCAGCTGGGATATACTAAATACTTTTTTTTTTTTTTTATGCCAATGGAACAGCCGAGTATAAACTTTGAACTACATGAGGAGAGATTGACCCTTGATGTCATCTATAAAGGTTGGAAATAAGAATGTGCAACACCCATTACTGACAGAAACACACACCGACCGCCCCCCCCCCACCCACACACACACACACATACACAAACACACACACACAAACAATAATATAACCACACTGCCCCTGAATTTTAAACACAGCTCAATGAAGAAAAAAAAGCCGTTGACCAGAGTGGATCAGCTTTCCAGTGCTTTGCTAAAACATTTTCTCCACTCATCAAATTAAAATTTTAAGAGTTAATTTTTGTGGGTCCACAGATTCCTGTGCTCTTTCTATACAAAATATTTTTTAATTATTTAAAAAGAAAATGGCGCGGGGTGGATGTTGTGGGGGGGGGGGGGGTATGTTGTGTTACATCTAGTGGCAGCCTAATTTATTGGGAATGTCAGAGCTGAAAACTATGAGGAACTGCTTGAACATGTTGTCTAAGCTTCACATTCTTGGCTGAAGTATGTCTTTTCTCCACTCTCACTTGGATTTCTTCGCTAATAACTGTGGCGTGGTTAGTGTGGCAAGCGTTCTCACCCGGATATTGCTACAATGCAGAAGCGCTACCAAGGAAACTGGACTACTTCTGTACTGACTGACTATGTTGGACACACGTCAGAGGTGATCCTGAAGTGGACAGAGAATCATTTAAAAAAAAGCATTTGCTGGCTGTTATCCCCCATAACTGCAAAGAGGAAATCCAAAACAAACATTAAGACGTCGTTGCTGCGGGAAGTCAAAGGTGTTGGACAGGATTCCGTTCATGATATCGATAACACTGTGCAGGATAAAACATAATGGAAGACTAGACTACCAGCCCTATTTGGCACTAGCTGTACCCGGCCACGCGTTGCTGTTGCCCAGAATGGTAAATTGGAAAAGAAAGAAAGTAGAAAGCGCACCTGTCTTATATAGTTAATATCAGTCATTGCCAGCTACAGAGATAGTCTGATATGCCGACTCTAGAACACGCAACATATCAGTGAATGTCGATATTAGTGGTCGAATAAAGTGCACTGTTAGAGAAAGAAAAAAAAAGATTATTTGTTTATCGCAGGCTAAAGCATCTTTTGTGCTTAAACAGGTGAAAGTAGAGCTGACTGCTAAACCTCTAACTGACCAACAAACTGGCACACACACCCACACACACACACACACACACACACACACACACACACACACACACAATTTAGCCGAGGAAGCAGTATTAAAAAATAAATATTCAAGAAATGAGAACTGTAAAATAAAGTTATAAGCTCTCTGAGCTAACAGTGTCTGTCATACCTTCCTCCCCCCCCCCCTTCTCTCTCTCTTTTCCCTAATTATGTATCCCTCTCCGAATGATTGAAACATCATCACCTGGTGACATTGTTAAAAAGGAAATAGTTAAGAAATTAGAACTGTAAAATAATGTTTGAAGCTCTCTCAGTTAACAGTGTCTGGCATCACCCCCCCCCCCCCCCAACCCCTCCCCCCGACAATTATATCATCCTCTATGAAGTATGGGAAAGTAATCGCCTGACGAAATATCACCCATCGAGTACCAGTACTACAGCTACCACTACCACCACCACCGTCACAACAACAACACAAAACGGTCATTACTGTTTTTGCAGGTATTTGTAGAAACTCCATTCCCTAATCAGTGATGGAACCCTCAGTAATATTTCGTGATTGAAAAAAGTACACTATACTCACACATAGCGGAAATAAAAACCCGCAACCATCATCTCTCCCTCTCCAAAGGGACGAGTGAAGCGTCGGAGGGAGGCTAATTGGAACTTTACTAAAATCTGATGTCTTTGGGCGTAAGGCGCAGATATTGCAACCTAGCTGTAAACAACAACACAACGTGCCAACCGCCCATTTAAGGGAACAGAAAAATTAGCACCCAGCGGAGAATCGAACACCGGTCACCCGCGTGAAGGGCTGAATACTAACAACTATACTACCGAAGACTGAAGACGTTAGGTCAGATATCGCAGCCTAACTGTAAACCACAACACAACGTGCCAACCGCCCTCTCAAGGGCGAACAAATATTACCCATGACATGACTAGTGAGCATCACGTCACCGCTATCGCTGGCTAGCTGTAAACCCCAAAACCGAGCCCCAAAAAAGGCATAAATATCGCAGCCTAGCTATAAACCAGAATAAAACGTGATAGCCACCCAGTTAGGGGCCCCCTAAAAAAATCATATCATCCACGAGTCGAACGCCGATCACCCACGTGAAAGGCGGAATGCCTACAACTACGCTACCAAATACTCAAGCATTTAGTAGAAATGAAATTATATAATAATAATATAAAGTTCAGTGTTACACAGTCAAAGGTGGCCAATCAACTAAAAGCAAATACGGGCCGGAGACTTAAAAAACTTATGAAATGATTGTTGCTGGAGCTACGTCGTTCGTAGTTTGTGCAACACACATACATTTAAACACACGAGGAGCCTAGGGCGACGTTGTGTGAAAATTTGAAAGCGTCGGGGAAGGATCATTGGGGAAAAGGCATCTATTGGCAGCACTGCTCAGCAGTGGAAGGTGGCTAATCAAACAAAAACATATCCTGGCGGGCAACGAAACAAATAATGATTTGATCGTTACTGAAGCTACGTCGCTCGTGTGATGTGCGATTTTCTGACAGAAAAACACGCATTGAGTCTAAGGCAGCTTTGTGTGAAATTTTGAAAACAATCGGTTCAGTAGTTTCTCAGTCTGTAGGTAACGACCACGGAAAATTAACATTTTTAATATTATAGATATAACGACACTAGATGTTAAGGATCTCTAGGCATCAGAAAATTTCACGTACCACGCTTTATCTGGGCCGGCCTGTGGACTCAAATCAGCTATAACAATATACATGGATGCTGCTTTTAATCAAGGACAATCGGATATGCAAGCAAACGTCTAGTCACAATGCTATGGCGGCACTTTTGACTAGAATGATTGTATAACAGTGCACAGTAAAGATTGATGGTGCCCAGTAAAATTTGATTGCATAATAGTGTACAGTAATGAATCTAACAGATATCCAGACTTGTAGATTTACATCGACAGCAGTACATCTATCTCATAAAAACACACAAACATCAATCTTCTGTATACAACGATTAAAGAAAAGAAAAGAAAGTCTACAGAGCTAGACACAATAAGAATAAGCTTATTGCGCAACAGACATCAGTTTTAGAATCAGGTCATTAGAAGAAAGAGCCAATTGAAAACCGACCACTCATTGTGTCGCGTATGTGTAGACAAAAGTGATGACGTACACTGGCCAGGTATGTTTGAACGATATGTCTATTTAATTAATTAATCATTATCTGAAATTGTCTCAACCGGACTGTTAACTCTTAGCTTGGGCGATCGAATATTCATTTTTCAGAGGAAATTAAAAATTGCGTGGAATTTTAAGGGTTTGTATATTGTACAAATCACTATCACCGTGTTCCGTGTCGGTAAGCGTAGGTTGTTATGTTTTCCTAACTCACGCGATCACCAGAATGACGGATCAGTTCAATATTTTTGTTTTGCTTGAAGCATCTGGCAAAGGTCACCCAGGTCTTTAACCCTTCATTTTCTTGTTGCTCAAGTTCCACCAATATTTTTAATTGTTACTGAGCTCTCGAGTGAAATTCCTTCTCAAATTATGTTCAATAATATCAACATTTTATTGAACCTCAAATTTGTGGGATTTCAAATAGCTTTTGCTGTTACAATAATCGAATTTCTGTCCTCCCGCATTTCTTTTTGCTTTTTTTTTTTTTTCACTTTTGCCTTTCGTCTGTCCACGAATCCTGCAGCTTCCTCCATCCTCACAATTTCACCCTCTGCTTTCCCATTTTTACTGTATAATTAATTACTAAGCTTTTTTTAGAAAGGGGGGGGGGGGGGGGGAGGGGTGGTGTAAAGTTGACCCTTGTCGATTTCTGAGAAAGGACTCTTTTTCACCATTAACACTTTGTTTTTCCCGACTGTTAGATCTCAGAAACAGCAACAACAACAACAACAACAAAAGGTGAGCCAGTGTCGGTCTTATACACTCGACATTTAAGCTGAGCATCAGTTTAGTAAAACTGTAGACAATGAAATGCCCACAATTGTGAAGGAAACATTATAAACACGAACTAATACGTCAAGCTTTTAGGCATCAGAGAGTTTTGGTTTGAACGTGGTGAAAATTTTCAATTGTATTTGTCCACGGCTTTTTCTTGCTTTCATTTAAAATTTGTTGCCATAGCCTTATTGTGTTAAGGAACTTTTTCTATTTGTTTGTCGACGGTGTGTCAACAGATCTCAACAGAAGCTGTGGCGCATACTCTTATCCATTAAATGTACAGATTTTCTTGCAAATTATAATGCCAGTATGTCCAACGATTTCTCTCCTTGGTTCACTCTAGCTGTCTTTTTATTTAGCGAATACTAACCACGATTGTGTGTCCTGGGAATAAAGACTGGTGAAGCACGACTATGCCAGCTCCCCAAGACGGCCACCCGTAGAGATACCTTGGAGTGGTTGCTGCATCGGTGCAAGGGAATGCCCAGTGTGCGGCTACGTGGATTGTGATAACATAACACGAGGTAACCTTTCTATCTAGCTCTTGTTGCCTCTAGTTTTCCCCTATCCCCCAAAACAACATGGCTGGTCGTTTTCTGAAAGGGCAGATGGATAATGCGAATTGGCCATTAATCTAAAGAAATGGCTAAGAGTGACCTATCAATATCGCTTACACTCAACACATAAAGGAAAGGCAAAACTGACATATAACTACAACTGGTATCACTGGAATTTGAACTGTGACTGATAAAAATGGGAACGAAGTGCTTATGAGAATGGCTCAAGTAGTGTGATCTTAGCTAACTTAAAACTGCTCAACTTTCAGAAATGAGTAATCAGTTCTCTTTGTAAGCTGCTTCCTAAATAAGCACACTTCATTATTATCATCGCCGCACCCATGTCTGTGTTTTCTCATTTTCTACATATCAAACATGCAAGAACTAGACACAGACAACTTGTTGTGGTGCATATTTCGTCACATATAAAAATAATTCCGTGTCTACGTTCAATAGCAGGAAAGAGAAAACAGCACGTTTGATGAATGCTGAAAAAAACGCAACTGCCAATTTGAGTGCAATTGTCACAATAGCATGGCATTCGTGGAATGCATGAAATACATTAACAATCAACACATATGCGGGTATTAAATGTTTGTAAGCCTTGAGATATTTCGTGCATCCACTCTAAATATTTATAATATCTTGCTGTATATTTAAGATTTCCGATGTACACTATCGCATACTCTTCATCTGGTTTTGTTCAAATTAATCTTTTTCTTCTGGCTGCTATTATTCTTTATTATTATTATTATTATTATTATTATTATTATTTTTATTATTATCCGTTGGCAAATTTCTGTCTTTCTCGATAACACTTTTCTATTGTGTTACATCGTCATAGCGATGGGATGGGATATTAATTTTATCATCTTTATCATTAGGTGCCTTGTCGACTGGCGTGAGCGATCATGCCTCTCCACAATCTGCAATCCACAACTGCATGTATCAGTTCGTGTGTTGACACCCTTATTTGCCATCACAAAAGGCTGTCAAGAATCTTCTCTTGCTGTTCTCTTCTGTCTCTCTGTCGACAGATCTTTCCAGTGATCACAACATGTTCCAGTCTCCCTCTTCTCTTTTAATGTGACCCACACACACACACACAAATAAGACTGTCTTCTTCTGATGTTATTTCTGTTGTTGTTGTTATCAACTTTCTATGATATCGGAAAACAAGAGATTAGAAGTATACATATGTAATCAAACTTCCTAGCCGTTTCCTCTTTTTTTTTTTTTTTTTTTACCCTTAGTCTGTCAGGATCATTTTAAAGTGTGCTAAATTATAGTTTTGAGTAAAGTACAGTATAACGATAGTGTTTATATGTGTGTACATGTACACGAGATACACCAACTAGAACAATGAGATATTTGATTGACTTACATCAGTAAAGTCTAGACTGTGACTCATCATCATGTAGCAGGTCCTTTGCAGAACGTCGCTCTCATCACAGTCTGCCTGAAAGAAACTCGGTCTCTCGCCAGTTCTCCCGCCTCATGCACTTTCACATTCAAGAAGTCACTTATATCCTGTGCCCATCTTCGTGTCGGTCGGCCCCTGCCCCTCCTTCCTGGTACCATGCCTTCTGCTATAATTTTTTCCAATCCATCATGGCGCTTGATATGACCATTATATTTCAGTTTTCGAGAAAGGATGCTGTTTATTAGTCAATCTTCCTTGATGTTCAGATCTTTTAAGATGTCAATATTCCTCATATTCTTTGTCCAAGATATTCTGATAATCTTTCTGTAGCATTTCAGCTCTAAAGCCCCTATTCTCCTTCTTAAGGACTGAGAGATAGTCCACGACTCACATCCGTATGTAGCCACAGGGAAGATGCATGCTCTCAAAATTCAAATGTTTATCTCCTTGCTGGTGCTTAACCATAGACTTTCAAGGCTGTTCAATCTTTGCATTGCTATTGCCATCCTCCTTTTAATTTCTGTCGAACAGTCTCCATTGTTGTTTATTATAGAGCCTAGATATTCAAAGTTTGTGACATTTTCAATTTCTTCACCTTCATCATTTTTTTTTCGGGGGGGGGGGGGGGGGGGGGGGGGGGGGGGGGGGGGGGGGGGGGGGGGGGTGACAGCCAGTTTTTATCTGAGGACATTATTTTCGTTTTCTTTAAATTCAAGAACAGATTTAGATCTTCACTGGGCTTTTGGACAGACAATATTACATTTTCTATTCCCTTTATGCTGTTCGAAAGGAGGACTGTGTCATCTGCGTAGCGGAGCTCTGAAATAGGGTTGCCACAAATTTTGAGCGGATCATAACTGTCACAAGTCTGGTCATTTTTGACATATCTCATTATATTTTGTGCGTATATATTGAATAGGTATGGTGAGAGAATGCACCCCTGCCTCACCCCCTTTTGCACCTTGACCCAATCAAATGTTTCACCAGCTGCTCTGATGGCTGCTTGTTGTTCATGATAAAGATTTTCAATTAAATGCACTAAATGCGCTTGAAACCCCATATTTTACATAATAGTGCACAGTTTGTGGTGTTGGACACAATCAAATACCTTGCTATAATCAATAAAACAAGCATGAAGATCTACGTTATATTCTCTACATAGACTGTCACTAGCACAAAGTATTGCATACATGTGAGCTACCAACGATGAAGGGCATCCTCTGCATGGCAATAGGAAAGATTTTAGAAGAGACCGATTGAAATGAGTAAAGTCATGGATGACACAAGCTGAAGATACCTTCGGGCTGGTAGCCCCAGTCGAACAAATACACAAGGGGCAGGAATTGGTCGATTGTAGTAAACACAACAGCCGTTTACATCAGGTCATTCTCACATCAGGCAGAGAATGTAGACAGAGGTTTATGTGTGTTGTAGAATTACGGGCACAACAACGGTTTGATGAAAACGCTAGGTTAGATGATGCGATCGTGTATACTGATGCTTCCGTTGTTCATCGTGGTAAAAATCTAGTGGGTGATTTTCAGCTACGTTGAAGGGAATGGTCGTGGCCAAATAAACAAATAGTATGTTTTTTTTTTTTAAATCCACAACTTCAAACATGAGGATGGGGGTAGACGCAATCATTATAGCTCTGAAGTGGATAGCAAAAAATCGAGAAACCAGAGATATTGTAGTAACGGATTAACAGTCAGCACTGTGAAATGTTCAAAATGGGTAAACTGGCGGGCTTACACAGAAAGCTGCACAAGTGAATGACATCTGAATACAAGACGGTCGTCGTGAAACAGCAGATTTAACATTGCAAATAATCTCCAGGTATCATGGAATCGAATATCTCGTCAGAATATTCTAAAGTTCATATCATTATTAAGTGTCTTGCCGACTGGCGTGGGTGATATTGCGTCTCCACAATCTGCAATGTATGTATCAGTTCGTGCATTGACACCCCTGCATGCCATGATAAATGGCTCTGCATGCCATGATAAATGGCTGCCATAATCTTCCTCTGTCAGTCTTTCCGCAGATCTTCTCAGTGGTCGCAAGATGTTGTCAGTGGTCGCAAGATGTTCTAGTTTCTTTCTTCTTATAACATGACCCCTTCCCCCCCCCCCCACACACACACACACACTCTCTCACACACACAAAACATAACTGTCTCTTTCTACCGTTTGTCTTTCAACCCTCGCCTCCTTCAAAACACGCGGGTAACTCTTTGTTGGCCGTAAATGAATCTAAAGATTCTTCTATAAAACCATATCTTCGAGTCCTCGAGCAATTGTTTAGCATGTTTATTTCATGTCCAGGATTCACAGTCATATTTTTAAAGGGTTCTATATAGCATTGGAGAATTCCTCTCCCAGCCTCTAATGACATGGATGATATTCGTGTGTCTATCTACTTAAATATTTACACTTGTCCTTAATTAACCTGTAGGAGTACCTGCCACAAACCATTTTTAAACAATCATACCTTCGTAATACCATACATAAAATATAGATTTTATATACATGCACTTGTAATACTTATTACAAACCTAGATTAAATAACTCGACATATGATCTGTAGTTATACTGAACCTCTCGTTTTAACACCATTTTAAAACAACTTTGATATAGCGACTGAAAAGCCTCGAGAGAACAACAGCACAGAGGCGACATCAAAACCATTCACAATAACCTTTTTATAAACGCGAGAAATTGATTTATCATCACTTCTGTGTATCACAGACATCGACAGTTTGAGGAAACATGCCATGCTCAGAGACGAAGATGCAGGTACTATCTTTTTGCAAATGTGCTTGGTCGTGAGAGCAGATACAACAAGAAATAACCGCGACGTTGCGTGACAAGGCCGCAGATTGGATTACTGGATTGTATTTCACAAGTTGTTTGGCATCGCCTGTATTTCATCATGCTATTGTCTTTGAGGTAGAGGAAGACGTCACGGGTAATCACGAAAGGTAGATCTGCTGGAGCTGGCACAGATTATCCTCATTGTACATCGCTGCAGATGACACGGGTGAGGAGTATTGTCTGGATTTTTTTACCGGGTAACGTCGGTGTGTTGGAAAATGAACAGATGTACAGACTGGCTGGCTCTGCACAACTTAGGGGAATACTGATACATGACAAGGCAGACGTGGTTAGTGCCTTGTGGGAGAGTGTGTACAGTTAGGAGGAGCAGATGGATCACCGCAGTCTGGTGAGATTGATGCAGGGGGAAGTGACGAGAGGTTCTGGCAGATGCTCGAGGCTCAGAGGAAGAACAAGACGGACGTTGAATCAGAATACTACTGGTACCATTAGTATGGTCTCTGGCTGCTGAAGATGGGGACGGAGCGCTTAGGGTGTGCCCCGAGTGCTGTGATGTCGGTTCTCGCATCAAATCAAATCAATCAAATCTCATCATCAGTATATCCCCAGCGTGTGACGACTGAAAACACCAGTTCTTTGTTGGTTTACTATTCTTCTTTGACTACATGTATAGGGTTTAATGTTTGGCGACACCTCTTTAGACCTCGAGTTCTTGTAGTCTTTTGAGTGTTGCCGACTCACTGTCGTCTCCTAAATCATCTTCTCGTCCGGCCTTAATAAGAGCAGTGAGAATGACGGCCTTGTTCATTGCTTTTTCTGTATCTACCGTGGCCCTGTAAGCAAGCCAATCCGCCCGCTTATTCCCTCCTACCCCAGAGCGTCCTGGCACAAAAAGAAAACTTATTCTTATTAGATGAGATTTCATCAGCGACTCTAACCATTTTCTTTTAATCAATTCTGTCTCTTATCTTGTTAAGCATGCTTTGGAATCACATAGAAAGCACGCATGGGAACAATTTCTTCGTCTCTACCCGCATCGTTGCCCTTGTTCAATGTCATCACCTCCACTGTCAGACTACGTGATGCAAAAGCCCCGCTATCTTCTTTTACAGTTGTCCCTCGAACCAGAACGTGAAAGCTCATGCAATTTGTACGCTCAAACGATGGATCAGTGTAGATAACTGCACCTCTGTCAGCAGAATTTGCAAGAATTAGGGCTTGAACTTCCGCCTCAACCACCAACGGGCCTTGTTGTATGCAATCTCTACATAGTTTTATGACTGGAAAGAATGTGCACCACTCTGCTGGCATTCGTACCCATTCCTCACCAGGTTCTTTGTCCTCAGCTGAACAGACCTTTTTAACCTGCTTCCCTTCTTTCAGGGAATCTCACTGTATAATGGATGGTGTGTACGCATGTGCTCGGCAGATCACTGTTATTACTTCCATGGTTGGCGGATCAAGGAGGTAACGCATAGCCCTGCATGCTGTATTCTTTGTGCAAGTATGATGCGCATAGCTTCATTCTGTGTACGATCTAGTCTCTAGTTCTCTGTGTACGGCTTAGAATCAGATTCACCAGAGCATACTCATTTGCTAAAAGTATTTTACCCTGATATAATTAAAATAGGTGACACTGCTCGCAGTTTGTCGCAGCCATTATCCTTAGTCCCGTCAAACCTCCATGTGCCTTCATTATCGCGTGGCTGACATACTCATAAAAAGTTAGACTATCATTAAAACACACTTCTAGATACTTGATTGAACGAGTTCTCTCCATGATCTCTGAAACACAGCTGTGTTTGTATGTTTAAAATTTGGTTAGCGGTAACTATGCCACCGTTGACTTCGACACATTAACCTTTGCTCCCACTTTATTGAACCGCTTGATTATGCGATCATATTCTATCTGAAGACCCTCAGCAAACTGCTCTGTCTTGACGGTACACTAAAACATCATCAGCAAAGGACAGTGTTCATTCTGGTCCCATGATCTGCTCCCCCGTGATTCTTATAGTGAAAATTTTAAAAAGTGTCAGGATTAAAGATGAACCTTGCGGCAGACCCGGGAATATAGTTATTGGTTCATATGCCCAACTACCACACTTAAACACCACTTTTCGCTGGAAGAGAGCCGAGGAGATCCAGTTAATGCGTTACGGGCTAAGGCTGAGATCAAGAAGCTGACAAATCAAGAAGTCAAATAGTACCTTGTTGTTCGTATCCTTAAAATCAATTGCAGCCGCACAGGCTTCCTTCCCTGAGTGGAATCCCTCATAAACATCATAAGTATCAATGCACTTCCCCCATGACCCTCTGTCCGGGCGATATCCTCCCAGGGTGGGTGGAAGGAGGCATAGATGCTTGAGATGACATGATATTTTCTTTGCAACTATCTTTACTAATAACAACCTACCAATTGTATTCTGCATTGTGATTACACGATAGCCATGTATTGTTGTAGGGTTTTTACCAGGCTTCGGCAAAAGGATCAACTAACTATGCAGCCACTCTTTATTGAGTGTCGCACTTACAATAGTGCTGCTGTAGAACCTCGCTAGTTCCTCCAACTCTTAATCAAACAGTTGAGAAATATCTCCATAGCGGATGCCATCTGGACCTGGTGCACGGTTGTTGTTATTTTTTTTTTTTTTAGGTTTTTTTTTTTTTTTTTTTCTCGTTTTGGTCACTCTGCACGAGGTATCATGCCATTTTTTTTTTTTTTCATCAGTTCTGTGCCAAGTAAGGTCACTACTCTCGAAGTCTGGAATGCAGCGTCAGAGGAATTCTGGTAAACAATATGGTAGTTATCCAGCCGCAGCCACCGGGAGGTAGGTGTAAAAGTCTTGCAGCTTAGAATGTTGCATTTTTACACGGGCAGAAGGATGAGTGACGGGTAATACTATGCTCATTATTAGTCGTTAATGCCATTTACTTCATTGTGTCAGTGTGTCAATGCATTGTGTTTACCTATGACGGTAGATGTTTGTTCAAAGTCGTATGTTACTGTTGAGTGGGAGTTGCTAAGTGTGACAACTGACGCTATGAACGAACTCTAGACACTTTGGCAAGTGTGCATGTCGGACAGGCGAAGTGAGGGTGTATCGTAAGCCTATTACACGCACTCGTCAGGCGAACAGACGAGCGTCTAGCCACTACTCTAAAGCGGCTCCCAATCTTCTTCTTCTTCTTCTTCTTTTTCTTCTTCTTCTTCTTCTTCTTCTTCTTCTTCTTCTTCTTCTTCTTCTTCTTCTTCTTCTTCTTCTTCTTCTTCTTCTTTTTCTCCAGCTGCAAACGCTTGCAGAAATTTTTGATTGTTCCTTCACTTCC
>CAJHNH020000385.1:366091-376091 GCA_905116865.2 Candidula unifasciata
AGGATTGCTACAACACGAGGAACTGTGTTAAAGGGTCGCGGAATAAGGAAGGTTCAGAACCACTGCCTTTGATGAAGCAAAGAAAAAGGTACACGAGAATTTACCGAATGTGTCGTTTGGCGAGACTAACGCGTCTCTCGGGGTATCAGTCAGGATTCTAACTTCGTCTCAAAAAGGTCACCACACAACTGCTCCGCTAATGTGCCAGATGATGTTTGAGGTTTGAACAACGGATCAACACCATGGCCCAAGGTAGTAACCCATAAGTGCTTTGTTCTACTTCTAATTCAAGTATGAGTCCGAAGTAGCTCAGCGCAGTGCACGGGCTCCGTAGCACCGGCGAGGATTCTAAAATACTTTAGGTAGATTTTAAACTCCAAATTTTGCCTGGGTAGCGCTTTTAAGCTACTCTTTTCGATTTCCAAACGACAAGGAACTTTTTACGTGCGCAACAATACACACAGGCGTCCGATCTCACTACCCAGAGACCTGGGGAAATTACTAGAAGTCCATTTGAAAAAATCACAGCCTTCACCGGGACCCGAACCAGGGACCTCTAGCATTCGAGGCGGACAACAGCCTCGAGACCTCGCAGTCCCCTTGTGCCAGTTAAAACTGCACAAAATTCCCATCGCCGTCCCATATGAAAAATTGAAACAGACAGCAGATCTGGCAAAATTCAACATACATCAAATGCACATCTCTGCCACCAGAAGCACCTAAAGGCTGTCACTAGAATTTCTTTTTATACATAGAATTAGCAGTCACGACAAACCGTCGTTACACATATTACTGCATAAGGCACACTGCCAGGTCCCTGGCAATTCTCCATTTTCTGAATATGTAGTTTACGGCACACATCGCCGGATTCACAGACAATAAAGAAAGAGTAAAAAGTAAAGATCCCTTTTCACGCTTGTATGCGCATCGGGCATATGGGAAGAACACCCATATTTTTACAGACCAATCGGCACTATGTGGGTAATGTGTTCAGCATTACGCTGGCCGTCTTTACTTCCCCATGTCAGCCATCCTGGTACCCATTGTAGCCTGGGTCGACCTGCGACGCCCCCTACCATTATAAAAGCCCAGGCAGCCAGCAGTGGGTTTCGATCGCGGTACGTTAGAAATACAAGTCGGACTCGCAAGGCTTAAGCCACTGACGCCGCTCACAGACAATAAACCTTCTCTATTAAGTTCACAGCTGTTAATGTCGTACCCTGTCAGTAACTGACTCATGGAGAGTCACAATTGAGAAAGACGATTTGGTCTATGAAGTAGCTTCACGATCCATGGAAAATCGATCCACTGTGACAAGTGTGAAAATGAAACAAAAATTATTTAGCCAGCCAAGGAATCAAAAGGAATCAAAAATATGTCAGCTAGACAAGATGTCGAGACGCTCTTTTCCTAGAAGTATGAGGCCTCTCTAAAGTTTGATGATATACAGTACGTCGTCCACTTATTATTTTTCACCTTTGAAAATATTCAGAAGTGTAGCCTAGAATGTTAGAAATGTGTATAAACTGTTTCAAACATTTCCTCTAGGGTATATATATATATTTTTTTTTTTTTTTTGAGTCAGGAAAAGTTATAATTTGTCTGAAAAAAAAAAAAAAAAAAAAACTGTCAGACACTAATTCGATGTAAAGGTTAGTTGCGTATCCTTTACAGGACGTTGCAGAACCAACCCCAACAGCCGTTGGCTGTTGTGTGGTTTTTCTAAGCAAATTTACGTCCAGTAGTTTGCCTTTGCAGCTGGACTGTCGGCTTTCTTGATACCACTGTCGAAACCAACGCGAGGCACATGGCCCGCAGCTGGGGTCGAACCCGGCATCCCGGCATTACGAAGCGTTCGCATCGACTTAGCCACAGAGCCGACAATTCGATGTTAACTTGGAGAAAAAAAGTTCCCTGAGTGTGTGCGTTCGCGTTCGCGTGCGCGTGTGTGAGTGCCGAATGATTATGCGATTTCAACTCCGTCTTCGGAAAGACTAAATTAATAATGATGACCACTATTTTCTAAGCTGGTTGGCACCTATGATCTCTTATTAAGTTATTTCCAATTTCTTTAAATGCCAAGAGCAGAAAACTGTATAGAATAACAACTGCAATAATTTGGAAGAAGAGCAATTCCAATCATTATATTTCTGCCTTGAAATGGTTGCTTCCCCTTCTTCTAAATAATTAATGTGAGAGAAGTAACATTATTTTTTTGTTTTGTAAATTCTATTTTCCAGCTTTCGTTCGCCTAGGGATACCTATTTACTTATTAATTAAATAAAGGTCAGATTGCGACAGAGGATGAGATATTTCCGAAATATACATGAACACACACATAAACGCATACAAACAAACAGACTAACACATGTACATACAGGGGCACCGCCACCAATAAATCTTGGAGATGGGAGCCCTCAGCCCCCCTATACTTTTCTAGGTGCGATGCTCAATGCGATAGCCTTGTTTAAATTAGCAAAATAATAATTGTGGGCTAAGTGGCCAATTACAATTCTCCTGGGAAAGTCTTGGTTGTTTCTTCACTTCTGGATTTTGCTATTGTTCCAGGACTTGAATTCTGCGGAAGCATCCAGTTTACAGATCTGTTTTATTTATGTGCAGACTGTTGGCTCCTAGCCTTTCAGGCAGATGCGCTCTGACTTCGAAGGAAACATCTCTAATAAGTAGCCTTTAATGACATGCTTGTTAGTGTGCAGTAGGTCTAATCTTGTCCCCACCCCCCCCCAACCCCCCCCCCCCCCCCCCACACACACACACATCACAATAGGGCCCCGGAACCCAAAAAAGAATGAAATAATACACAAATGCTTAAAAAGGATCGTCCATAATAGCTACCCCCCCCCCCTCCCCCAAAAAAATGTTTAGGCGTGCTTATGGTGTCTGAACACGCTACCATGTTCCGGCGCCCATGTACAGACGTCAAGGTATTCGAATATCAGCTTTCGTGAAGTGCATGAAATGTTCAACCGATTCTAATTAGTGTGGCAAAAGAATCGACCTTTTTAGTCAGATCTTTCAAATTTCCTGTTAATGAGAAGTCACTGGTAAATGAGACGTGAAAATGAGACCTTTCCTGTATGGGAATTCTATAAGCCTATGACATTCACAAGCTTATTACATTCCATGATTTGATTACAGAAGGAATAGTTCCTCGCCAATAATTTGATCTCATTAAAGAATTTGCCATCAACATATTGGTAACACAGTATAGCCCATGTTTGTCTGTGTGTACCTGTCTGCTTTTCTGTCTGTGTTTCTGACGCACCACGTGTTATCCTTGTGAAGAGTGATTTGGGATCTTATCTTCGCGTAGCTTGGTTCTGAATCTTATCTATTTGTAGCAAGATTTGGGATCTTATCTACGTTTAGCATAGTTTGGGTTTCATTTTTTTAAGCATTGTTTAAGATTTCATTTTTGTAAAGCATAGTTTAGGATTTCATTTTTGTGTAGCATGGTTTAGGATTTCATTTTTTTTTTTCAGCATGGTTTGGGATCTTTTTTACGTCTATCATGGCTTCGGATCTTATCTACGTGTAAGATGGTTTGGGATCTTATTTACGTTTAGGATGGTTTGGGACCTTATCTACGTGCAAGATAGTTTGGGATCTTGTCTACGTGTAGCATGGTTTGGGATCTTATCTACGTGTAGGATGGTGTGGGATCTTATCTACGTGTAGGATGGTGTGGGATCTTATATAAGTGTAGGATGGTTTGGGGTCTTATTCACGTATAGGATAGTTTACGATCTTATATCGTATATAATGGTTTCAGATCTTCTCTTGGTGTAGTGTAGTTTGTGATCTTTTTTGTGTGTAGCATGGTTTGGGGTCGTATCTAAGTGTAGGATGTTTTGAGATCTTATATTTCTGTAGAATAGTTTAGGATCTTATCTACGTTTGGGATGGTGTAGCATGATCTGGGATCTTATTTTTGTGTAGCATGATCTGGGATCTTTATGTGTGTGTGTGTGTGTGTGTGTGTGTGTGTGTGTTGTGTAGCATACATGATTTGGGATCTTATCTACGGGTAGGATGGTTTGGGATCTTACATACGTGTAGAATGTTTTGGGATCTTATAAAATGTAGGAGGGTTTCAAATTTAATCTTGGTGTAGGATGGTTTCAGATCTAAATTTGATGTATCATGGTTTGGGATCTTATATATTTAGTAGCATTGTTTCGGATTTTTTTTTTTTTTTTTCAAGAGCATGATCGGAATTGCATCTTGATTTAGCATGATTAGGCAGGTGCTTAACCATAGACTTTTAACGTTGTTCAATCTTAATTTGCTAGTATTCACTAAAAATGTGTCTATTACAATAGTGCTGAAAAATTATGCCTAACAAAAAGGTGGTGGTACTGCTGCTAGCTAGAAGTCCTGCCTCTATCCATCATTTAAACGAGAAGCTGATTACCAAGACTCATAATTTGAACAAGACTACAGGTCAGACGTGCCTAAAACAGTTGACTCACAGATAATTGTAAGAAATCGCCGTCAGAGACGCCCCAGTATCCACCAGCCTAATCGGCACATTGCTGTGTGTATGTATGTATGTATGTATGTATGTATGTATGTATGTATATTATGTATGTGTATGTATGTAGTATGTTATATGTATGTATGGTATGTATGTATGTATGAGTATGTATGTATGTATGTATGTATGTATGTTGTATGTATGTATGTATGTATGTATGTATGTATGTATGGTATGTATGTATGTATGTATGTATGTATGTATGTATGTATGTATGTATGTATGTATGTATGTATGTATGATGTTGTATGTATGTATGTTATGTATGTATGTATGGTATGTATGTATGTATGTATGTATGTATGTATGTATGTATGTATGTATGTATGTATGTATGTATGTATGTATGTATGTATGTATGTATGTATGTTGTATGTATGTATGTCAATGTATGTATGTATGTATGTATGTATGTATGTATGTATGTATGTATGTTGTATCGTATGTATGTATGTATGTATGTATGTATGTATGTATGTATGTATGTATGTATGCATGCATGCATGTATGTAATGTATGTATTATGTATGTATATGTATGTATGTATGTATGTATGTATGTATGTATGTATGTATGTATGTATGTATGTATGTATGTATGTATGTAATATGTATGTATGTATGTATGTTATGTATGTATGTATGTATGTATGTATGTATGTATGTATGTAGTATGTATGTATGTATGTATGTATGTATGTATGTATGTATGTATGGTGTATGTATGTATGTATGTATGTATGTATGTATGTATGTATGTATGTATGTGTATGTATGTATGTATGTATGTATGTATTGTAGTATGTATGTATGTATGTATATATGTATGTATGTATGTATGTACTTATGTATTATGTATGTATGTAATGTATATCTGTATGTCTGTATGTATGTATGTATGTATGTATGTATGTATGTATGGACGTATGTATGTATGTTTGTATGTATGCATGTATGTACTGTTGTACACATGTATGTATGTGTAATATATGTATGCAAGGTTTACATCGACATATAGTTATGAGGACTTATGACGTGAACACGGAAGACACACTTAGTGTATAAATTTAAAAAATATTGAGAAGGATAACGGAATTCTCTAGTGTGACCTTTTTGCCTGCCATTTCCATGTTTCCGTTATTTGGTTCCCAGCTGGAAATCTCACATTTAAAGAAGTGATAATAAAAGCATCAAGAAAGAAAAACGGGAAATGAAAATGTTCTCCTCATGCAGACAGTGATAATAAAACTAAAGCATCAGATTTTTGTCTCATCTGTTTCCGCCCAGTTTTTAAAAATGTCTTAAATATATCAAAAACCAGAAGAACATAAAAGATATTCCGAGACAAAGGAGTACAAACAATTTCCGTGCTCATTACATCGTGGGCCGAGGACGGTCAACAGACGCATGAATATGCAGATTATTTGTGGCACCAGTCTCAGCATAGACATGGTGTTTTATACTACATAGACACCTGTCTCGTTATGTTAGAAAGAGATAAACTTACCTACTTGTGTTAATAAACACTTGTTTCATTATGTTAGAAAGATACTAACTCATTATGCTGCCTATTCACTAGTCAGTCTTAGAAAAACACCAACCCATTAGGCTACATATATACCAGTCTCATTATGTTACATAGACATGGTGTTTTATACTACATAGACACCTGTCTCGTTATGTTAGAAAGAGATAAACTCATTAAATTTGTATATATAAACACTTGTCTCGTTATGTTAGAAAGAGATAAACTTATTATACTTGTACATATAAACATTTGTCTCATTATGTTAGGAAGATACCAACTCATAATGCTGCATATACACTAGTCAGTCTTAGAAAAACACCAACTCATTTTGCTACATATATTCCAGTCTCATTATGTTACAAAGGCACTAACTTATTATGCTACAAAGTCACTAGTCTCATTATTTTTAAAAGACACTAATTCGTTACGCTACATAGGCACCTGTCTCATTATGCTACACGGACACTACGTAGGCAACAGTCTTACTATATTACATACACTATTCTCATTAGGTTGCATAGAATTCAGTCTCCTTATGTTCTTATGAAACATACACCAGTATCATTATGTATATCTTATTTAAACAGTTGTCCCATTATGTTACATACGCACCCAACTCATTATGGCACCTAGACATCACTCTCACCACACTGCATAGGAAACTGTCTTATTATGCTACATAGACACATTTCTCATTATGTTACATAGACACCCGTCTCATTATCTTACATAGACACCTTTCTCATTACGTTACGGAGGCTTCAGTCTCATTATGTTATAAACACTAGTCTGGTTATGTTGCAAGGAGGAACTTTAAAATATCTGTGACATGAATTGCTGATTTAGATTGTTTCTATTGCATGTGGACTGATTTGGCGAAAGGCTCGGTGTGGTGGCAATACGATCAACGACTGCTGCCATTTGTAACAGAATTGCATGACCCTTTGCTGTCTAACTTAACAATAAAACTCCACAACACGCGGACTTCGAGTTCTTGTGTAAATGGATATAGACTACAGGCTGGGCCTTCTCGCTGTCAACGAACCACCAAGCAAGAAAGATTGGAAAGATTAAATAATATTTGCTCCCATAGTATGCTCTTGGGTAGCAAAACAAGTAGCCACATACGTGATGATCATATCAGACTCTATAAATTGCTTCAGAGAATCGCGGAGGCAAGCTGCGCTCTGAATGGGTAGGCAGTATATGAATGTCACACACGAACTCCGTCACCTGAAACTACGCACCTGGTAATGAGTAAAATGTACTAAACGAGTGATTTGCTGGCAAGTACCGCACCACCGAATACGGGGAAAGTGCACAAACAGGTCAAATATAAACAACGCTATAAGGACAAGGGCGATGTCCTTGGCTTTGGCGTTGCGAGTCCGACTCGTAATTCGAACGTACCGCGATCGAAATCCACTGATAGTTGCCTGGATTTGTATCGTTGTATGGGGCGTCGCAGGTCGACCTATTCTAAAATCGGTACCAGTATATTTGGGAAGTAAAGAAGGCCGGCGTAATGCTGACCACATTACCCACCTAGTGCCGTATGGTCTGTAAAAATATGGGTGCTCTTCCCAAATGCCCGTTGCACCTAAAGGCGTGAAAAGAGATCTTTACTTACTTTTTTTTAAAGGACTATACTGGCAGATAGTAGCGGAGTAAAAACTGTTGAAGCAACTCAGTGCCGTCGTCCAGGTCAAGATATGAGACATTAAAACTAACCCCTCTTGGAAACAGCAAGTAGACTACTTTGGGGTGGTTGTTTTTAATACTGCCACATCAGCATATGTACCTTTTATACTTCTTCTACGCTGCCTTCTCTTGTTGCCTCCGGAAAGTGTTGGTGGAAGATGTAATTGCTTTTTTGCTTTGCATAAGGGCATCTTTATTTCTTTAAGTATATTCGCTCTTGATGTTGTCGTCCAGCCTGTGTGTGGTCTTTCCCTTGCTTTATTTTCATTTCTTTTGTCTATGTGACACTGTGAAAGTGGTACCAGGACATTTTAGTTAGTTAGATCATCTCATTAGCTGCTCCTCAGTGAGCTGCATGGCCGGTTTCAATCTTCGTCTGCTTCAAATTTCTTTATTCTGAATTTGATCTCCTTTGCTTACTCAGGCAGATTTTTTTAAAAGACATATTATCTCTATTGTTATGGTTTTTCTGGTATTAAGAGTCCACGTTTGACTGACAGTATATAGTAACCACCCCCCCCCCCCCCACCCCTCTCCCACAAAAAATAGTTTTTAATTAAATTTGCCTTGTTAGACAAAGATCTTCTATGTGTCAAAAGTGGTGTTAGTTGTCAGAGTATTTGATTTGCTTTTCCATATTTTTGATTTCTCACACTCTTAAAACATTTGGTGCTTTGTTTAGTTGAAGACGTCTTGCTCTTTTAGAAAAGATCTGTGTTGTGTTGCAAACATAATACTCTTTGCATAATTTATAGATATACTAATGTAGTTTCAGAGTGATAAAACCAAACCCACCGAGCTATAGACAGGAAACGACAGAGAGAAAATCTGCCTCATAGCGAGGGAGTATCGACTTTTTTGTTCATGTTATGTGGTAAGGGTCGGCTCTGTGGCTAAGTCGATGCGAACGCTTCGTAATGCCGGGATGCCGGGTTGGATCCCAACTGCGTGCCATGCGCCTTGCGTTGGTTTCGACAGTGGTATCAAGAAAGCCGACCATCAGAAAACAATGGCAAACTACTGGATGTAAATTTGCCTAGAGCAACCACACAATAGCCAGGGACTGTTTTGGGTTGGTTCTACAACGTCCTGTAAAAGATACGCAACAACATTTTATGTGGTAAGGACTGCCACTTCCGAATCGGATTCTACAGTCACAGAAGATGCTGTTGCCACAACCAGCAACACACCTCATTAGTCCTTTGGGGCTGACGGATGCCATTACCCTTAGTTGTTGCATGGTTTTTGCTTCCAACTTGTACCGCTCTAAATTCGACAGAGTTTAATGAAATAGCTGTGATTATTGATTCCTATATGCTCTGTGAAAGTCTTGAAATAAGCAGATAGACTCCCATTGTTGTAAACAGAAAAATCTCCAACAATTTTAAAGAATAGATAATGCGCCACAGGGAAAGGGTCATTAAGTGTTCGATAACTGCAGCGTCTGGCCGTGTTGGTTAACTAGGCGACTAATTATGAAAGTGATAATTTTCTGGAAAAATCCACAGTTAGCCGAGAGAGATTTTACACCCAAAGGGTTCATCCAATCATGTGCTTTCATAGCACACTCTACAAGATGGGTAACCCATAAACTAGCTAACAAACTCGAAGAAAATCTTTTCTTCTCTACCAATTACGTTTTTGTCTTTTTATATACAGTCTAGTATTTTTAAGGCTACAGTTCAAATCTCAATGTGTGAACTGTTATCTTTGTACAGTTTGTGTAATATATATGTGTGCATGTGTGTGCATGTGTGTGTGTGTGTGTGTGTGTGTGCATGTGTATGTATGTGTGCATGTGTGTGTGTAATCTGATATAGTTGTTGGAGTAGGACGAACGCTCATCACATTCAAATTATTTCTCAAATGACCAAATAAGTGAGTAATTTAATGTTTTGCCCTTGATAATTAGAATCCTAATATGATCCCTGTACCTTATACATAAAATGACGTGTGCACGCGATTGCGATCGCTTTGTGAATTTCAGTGCGGATTAAAGAGACAAGACATATAATTTTATTAAGGGAGCAAAATATCTAGCACATTAAAGGAACGGTTTTTACATCACCTAATCATCAAGTAGTAAAATTGCTTAGTTCGGAGAGGTTTGGCACAACTATCTTTAGTTTCTGCTATGAAACAATCGCACGAAAACAAAGCACTGCGTCTCACAGCAGGTTTCAGTGGAAGACGCCACTAATGCAGCCAGTTTTC
>CAJHNH020000385.1:381091-393580 GCA_905116865.2 Candidula unifasciata
TTTTTTTAATTTGTTTACTTTAATCAGTGAACTGCACCTTAAAATAAACTGTCCGCTGAAAAAAAAATAAAGACAGAAACTGGCAAAATCGAGTGAGCAAAAGAATCATATTAGACTGAAAAAGACATTTCCTTCTAGTAAGAAAGTATAAAAGGTATAGAAAACTAAATACTGATTATGTTATGGTTAAATTATTAAATTATTTCAAACAGTGTAGACGTCACATAAGGATTGGCTCTGCGCATTACAAAAAGTACGCTAACATTTGTCCGTTACAAAGAAATCACTCCGCGCAAAATGTATGCTTACACTATTTAAATGTTAAATAAAGTATATTATTGTTTCATTCCTTTTCTATAAAGTGTATATTGTTCGTGTTTTATCAGGTATGTATATCATCTGTAGTTTAGACTAAAAGGGTTGAATGGATTACAACAAACTACATATCCCTCAGTGTTTGCCAGTACTAACATTAGCGATAACAGAAAGTCTCTATTACAAGTTATGCTCGTTCAAGCATACCACTGATATGTCTGGAGTGCAACAATCATATCCTAACTAACTAATTAACTAACTAACTAACTAACTAACTAACTAACTAACTAACTGTACTAGGGGGAAGAAGCCCTAAGTACCAAAATAAAAAAAAAGGGAAAATAGTAGTTCATTTAGGTGGGGGCTAGAAACAATAATATTCTAGTCCAGGCATTAGATCTTCTGTGTAGAGTCTAATAAGTCAGGTAATAATAAACTAAACTAGAAAACTACTAAGCACACTAACTACTAGTCCTAAGCTGAAGGAAACAACTGTAACTATGGATACAACGTTGAACATAATTTTATTGAACTTCACATCAGCATGGCCAAAAGTAACGACATAAACGACCACGTGCTGAAACAAAACCTCAAACATACAGCAATTTACCATTTAACTATTCCTTGTCTAGAATACCAATGAAAATCTATTTTAACCAACTAACCACTGAACGTACCCTTGACTGCCATCAGTCCGACCACGAACGTTACCTGTGGTCGCCATGCCCATAGACCAGCCCATTGTGCAAAGCATCAGTCTTCTTGGGTCAGGCTTCCACAAGTTGGTCCGGAAGTCGAATAGAACGCTGCGAGACTAGACAAAATCTTTTATACCCAGCGAGCCAGATTTTTCCCCATCTTTCGTATACTTTATTAACTGTCAATGTTTCTCAAAAGGCCGGTTAGCATTTTTAAACCAGGATAAACCTCTCAAAGACCTTTAATCTGTTGTACTGTAGCCTTCGTCGCTTCCACCCTACTACACGTCGGATTATTATTTTTGTTGACGTCCCGGCAACCACACAATATGTAACATCAATTGTCTAAAAATCATCTCCCCTGTTCTACATCCCTCATTACTGGCCACAGCCACCTGAAATAAAATACTCCTCCCAACATCACGTAATCACTAGTTACTTGCAGTATCATTAATAACATTCACCCAAAAATAGTTTGACATCGATATATGATCAAAGCATGACTCGTCCCCAAGGAAACTGGATAAGGAACGTATAAGTCCCAAATAAGAAATTACAAAGATGGCAGTAGTCATGAAACATCCAGTGAACATTTGCGTTCGAGTTTCAGCTACCATCTGCAAAATCACTACAAATCCCCCCTCTACATCAATAATGGCGATATCATCGGAACACGTTAGCGTGTGCGCTTTGGTCCGAGACACCATCAGAGTAGAACAAACCCCCAATTAATCCGCTCCTCGCTAGAACAATGCGTTAAACACATATCAAATCACTACTAAAACACAACAAGCAAAACCTAAAAAATAAATAAAAAACATGTTACTGCAATAAAACATAGTAATCAGTTAACATCCGGATTCTTGATCAGTTGGATTTCCTCTCCGACGTCCAGTAATTCTCCGTAGATAAGTTGTCATATTTGATACCTCAGCCGCAGGGCTTACAATGGACATTTTCGTTTACTACCTCGGCCAAAGGCCTACAAAAGACATTGTCTCGGCCGCGTGGCCTTGGAGAGACGTAACAGACTCTTGTCTCGGCCGCGTGGCCCTCGAGAGACATATCGGACATTACCTCGGCTTTGGCATAGCCTACAAACGGACATTTTCGTTTACTACCTCGGCCAAAGGCCTACAATGGACATTGTCTCGGCCGCGTGGCCCTCGAGAGACATAACACACTCTTGTCTCGGCCGCGTGGCCATCAGAGACATATCGGACATTACCTCGGCCTCATGGAAGGCCTACAATTACCTCGGCTTTGAAAAAGCCTACAATGGACTGATCGGACACGTTACCACTTTTGCCAATGTCTCGGCCGCTCGGCCATCAAGAGACAATCCTCTCGTCACTGCCAACACCGCTTGGCTTCGAAGTGACATTCAAAAAATTACCTCGGCCGAAGCCTACAATGGACTGATTGGACACGTTACCACTTTTGCCAATGTCTCGGCCGCTCGGCCATCAAGAGACAATCCTCTCGTCACTGCCAACACCGCTTGGCTTCCAAGTGACATTCAACAATTACCTCGGCCGAAGCCTACATGAGAATGGAACGAAATTACCTCGGCCGAAGCCTACAATGTTTCAACTGGTACCAGCAATGTTAAAAAAAAACGTCATTGCTTAAGTGGCTCGGTCAGTGTACTTTAAACAAGGCTCCCTACTATACAAACAGACCTACAGTTAAACCTTGATGTGGAGACATAAATCAAGATAAACTGACCCCAAGTTCAGGTCGAGACGTAAACAAGTCACTCCGTGGACAATAGACAAAACCACTCCTAGTCGACAATAGACACTGACCACTCCTAGTTAACTTAACAATAGACGCCGACTACTGCTAGTGAAAACAAAACTAACATATAATAAAACTAACACACAATAAAACTACACAGGCTGAACCTACACAAGTCCTAAACCAAATTAGGATCAAGACGCGATAATCTGAGCCGTCTAGACCTGGCTAATTAAATTACTCCACAACGCTACTCATCCGTGAACAAGATGATATAAAACCTAACTATGAAACAACCCAAGTCTTTGATAACGAAACCACACACGTGGGCTAACATATTTAAAGTCTGAAATAAAAGAGCACGTGGGCGCCATAAAAACCGAATTTAAAATTTAAAAATCACTACTATTACCTGCACAAACTAGAACTGTGTGAATTAAATCCTGTCACATCTAACTAAACAAATATCAACAAAAGACTGCAATATAGAAGCCCCACAAGTTGGGCGCCATTTAAAAATCAATCTAAACTATGAACTACTATTATTACTTGAACTAACTAGGCTAGACACAAATTATCTAATGGCCACCAAAATCCTGCCGACGACGCCATTTGTACTAGGGGGAAGAAGCCCTAAGTACCAAAATAAAAAAAAAGGGAAAATAGTAGTTCATTTAGGTGGGGGCTAGAAACAATAATATTCTAGTCCAGGCATTAGATCTTCTGTGTAGAGTCTAATAAGTCAGGTAATAATAAACTAAACTAGAAAACTACTAAGCACACTAACTACTAGTCCTAAGCTGAAGGAAACAACTGTAACTATGGATACAACGTTGAACATAATTTTATTGAACTTCACATCAGCATGGCCAAAAGTAACGACATAAACGACCACGTGCTGAAACAAAACCTCAAACATACAGCAATTTACCATTTAACTATTCCTTGTCTAGAATACCAATGAAAATCTATTTTAACCAACTAACCACTGAACGTACCCTTGACTGCCATCAGTCCGACCACGAACGTTACCTGTGGTCGCCATGCCCATAGACCAGCCCATTGTGCAAAGCATCAGTCTTCTTGGGTCAGGCTTCCACAAGTTGGTCCGGAAGTCGAATAGAACGCTGCGAGACTAGACAAAATCTTTTATACCCAGCGAGCCAGATTTTTCCCCATCTTTCGTATACTTTATTAACTGTCAATGTTTCTCAAAAGGCCGGTTAGCATTTTTAAACCAGGATAAACCTCTCAAAGACCTTTAATCTGTTGTACTGTAGTCTTCGTCGCTTCCACCCTACTACATAACTAACTAACTAACTAACTAACTAACTAACTAACTAACTAACTCACTAACTCACTAACTCACTAACTAACTCACTAACTAACTAACTAACTAACTAACTAACTAACTAACTAACTAACAGAGCGTACTACGCAACAGAAAACTGCTAATAACTGTCTTTGTTACAACTTTTGCAATGTAGACAGGGGTCTTTTAGCCTGAGTATTTACGGCCACATGGCTAGTGCTGTCGCCACGACTGTGCAGGTGAGGATTTTATTTGCCCCAGACAGAGAAAATCCCCAGCCATACAGAGGATTCGAACCCGGGTCTCCCGCTTGAGAGCCCAGCGTTCCAGCCATTCGGCCACCCACTGTTCCGTGAGCATACCAATGCTTCATATCTTCATCACGCAGTATTTAAAGTATTCCTATAAATAAACAGAGGGGGAACCTTTCTGTTACTTGATTAATTCATAGTATTTAAAGCATAACGATAACAATGCGAAGCAGGAAAACAGTACAAGTTATCGACCTCAGACATTGACCTTCCGTCCTCTGAGAGTTAAAAATAGGGAAGAAAGTCTGAAAAGAAAGAATACCAGGGAAGTAGACTATTTGCCGAGCTGGAGAATACAACACAAGACCATAGCAAATAGAATTTGTCTAAAGTTCACTAGAACTCGTTGAGAAACTCTCCCTACAGTTTACTGTTCAGTTTCGATCACATCTGACGGGCTTCACGAAGAACTCCAGGCCGTAGTGAAATACTCCAGACATGCTGGAACCCGCTGCTGACAGCGACAAGCATACATTAGAAAGGATAAAAACGTTACTAGTGATGCTCTTAGTAGAGTCAAAAGCACAGTAATAATTACCATAACAATCACGTTACTTGGGAAAAGTCCAAAGCTTAATAACCTAATTCGATAACATGCCATCGTTCACAAATGTACTGTTGGAGGAGAAGGTTGCTGGTGTCTAGTAAAGTACAGTGGTACCTTCACTTGCGAACTTAATTCGTTCCTAACTAGGGTTTGCATTTCAATAATTTCGTATCTCAAAACACTATTTTAGTGACATCTTATGGAACATCAAATAATCCGTTCTCATATTAAAAAAAAAAAAAAAAAACACACACATACAGAAATCAATAAATTAAAAATAAAATCACTGCTTTCGCCTCAATTAGGAAAATCAAAGAAATTTATCAAGAGTGAGAAAGAACATTTTTAAGCAAAATATAAAATATATACATTTTGTAAAGCGTTACAAATTGTTTTTTATTAAATCTTTGATTTTACATGGTATTAGAAGGCACGAGATGAATTATGATGAAACTACTCTAACAAATCTTCTTTTTGTTGTAGTGTATGTTCTTGTGCATTGTCCATTGTAAGATCTTTCACATGCAGAAAGGTTTCTTATAGATACCGTTTCAATGTGGAAGCAAAGATAAATGTCATTAACTCACAGAAGAATTGTCCTGGTTCAACAAGCTCTGTTGTTACTTTTCCACTTGAGGTTTATTTTGTGTCTGCTAAGTTTATGTTGTTTCAAGACTCTAGCTTGATAAACTAACAGAGGTTTTATCTTAGGATCACCACTGGCATTGTTAGTCTGTCTCATCTGCTCGTTTTCATGAAATGCCACCTCCTCCTTACTGACGAACATTCTCTTGGACATTTTCTTCAAGAAAAGCCACGTTTCATACCAACTGAAAGCTTGTTCTGGTCTGTAAACCTCTGGAGTCCATTAGTTTTAGAAATTTATTCATGATTTCGGCAGGTTTTAATAGTACTTTTGCCTTGTCTAACAACCATGTGGATACTGGTTATATTCTTGAATCTTCTATTCTCAAATAGTTCTGTGTACGCTTGAGTGAATTGATTGATTGATTGATTGATTGATTGATTTGATTGAAGAACCGACATCACAGCACCATAAGCGCTCCGTCTCCATCTTCAGCAGCCAGCGAAGAGTTCCGATACTAATGGTGCCAGTAGCTTTCTGATTAAATGTCCGTCTTGCCTTTCCTCTGAGCCTTGAGCTTCTGCCAGAACCTCTCGTCACCCCCAACTGCATCAATCTCACCAAACTGTGGTGATCCATCTGCTCCTCCGCATTGTACACGCTCTCCCACAAGGCACTAACCATATCTGCCCTATCATGTAGCAGTATTCCACCAAGTTGTGCAGAGCCAGCCAGTCTGTCTGCCTGTTCATTTCCCAACACACCGGCGTAACCCGGTGAAAAAATCCAGACAATACTCCTCACTCGTGCCCTCTGCAGCGAAGCATGCCACTCTGCACGAAGCATACCTGTTCTGATCTTCCTCAGCATGCTTTCTGAATCAGTTACAATTACAATGTGTGTGTGTGTGTGTGTCGTGTTCTCTAGCCAACGGAAAGCTGCAGTGACCGCCTCCACCTCCATTCTTAAGCTGGATGTTGTGGTATCATATGCTAGGCTCTGCTGCACCAAATGTCGACCATTAACTTTTGCTAAAAAGCCCCAAGCACTTCTTTTGCCTCTTGACACTGAACCGTCTGTGTAAATGATCAAATCCTCTGAGCGAGCATTATCTTGAATTAACTGCTGAATTTCCACCTCTGTGGCACCTGCTGGCCAGTCTCTGCATTCCCGGCTCAGCGTGATTATGACTCTACACAAGTCTGACTGCTCAGGTGGCACTTTGACCCACTACTCTCCTCGCCTAATGTTCTCAAGGATGCAAACCTGTCTGATTGTGTCTTATGCCTGAGCCATCCATGACCTCCCTCTTATCAGCCGCTGACCCTTAACTGCACCAAGTGCTTTATGCAGAGGGTGGTCTGTGTCTGCAGCTACCCTGAGATATGACTTCGCCTGCATCACCTTGTGCCTACCTGCAACCGTCGGCAAACCAAGGATGTATCGCATACACACCACTGGGGTGTCTCTGGTACTAATACTATGTGTTTGCAGGTCTGTCTGGATATTATCTTTCCATGGTCTTCTTGGTCTGCCTTATGGTCTACGACCATTCATCTCCCTTGTGTTTACAGTTTTTACTTCTCTGTCATCTGGCATTTTGTCAATACGCCCCAACCATTTAAATCTTTTAGCTCTCATGATGCCAGTGATCAATGGTGATTTAAACAGTTTATGAATTTCGTTGTTGCTTCTCACTCTCCATTCCCCGCTGTTTGATTCTTTGATGGGTCCAAAGATTTTTCGTAAGACGCTGTTTTCGAAAACCTGCAATAAGGCTTCATCTCTTTTAGTTGTACTTCAAGTTTGAGAAACAAATAAGACGACTGATCTTATCAACGTTTTATATATTTTGATCTTGGTGTTGCGAGACATAAACTTTGATTTTAGCAGATGTTGAAGGGCATAGTATACTTTATTTCTAGATTATATTTTGACTGTATTTCTTCTCTCATCATGTTGGAGAAGTTTGCACCCAAGTGTAAATATGATAAACTTTTTGAACATTTAAATGTTGTAAGAGATCACGTATTGTTGCCCTTCCCCTGGGTTTTTGACCTCGGAATTATGCAATATCTCCCCGAGACTACCCCAGGATTCTGCGATTTCACCAGTATTCCTGAATATGTATACCAGCAAGATTGCATAACCTGCAACACCAGGTGTTGGAAAATTATTGACATTTGCAGATAATGTTATTGCATACAGACAGGGGAGCGACAGGCAACAGACAGTCCAAGAGCTACAGGTGACTGTAGACAAAGTGACTGACTGGTGGGCAGATATTGGTGCTGTCATCAACTCATAAAAGGCGGTTGTTTTATGGTGCTCTATGGACGATAGAATTGTCAGAGCTAACTTTCCAGTTCGAAAGAGAAAGATAACTGGGTGTCATTTTCGATTGAAGCCTGTCCTCAAGGGATCGTGTGAGGGAAAGGGGGCAATGAGGTTTTAAGGGGGCGTCAAGCAGTTTTGAAAGTGAGTTAATTTGAACTTGAAATAATTCATTATACTGACATTTTGTTTTAGTTTCATTACAAACATATTTTTATTCATTTTTATTTGTTTATTACTTTTTAAGCAAAACGACAAGAGCATTTTTGTTTTCATAAGCAGTTCATACATGTGCCGTTGAAAATATACTTAATATGATAACTGCGCATGTAATTATAGATAAAGAACACATTTTGTTAAAACCGTATCTCAATAGTTTCAGTTTCTCTTGTTGCGGAATCTACACTCATCCTTTTTTTTGGGATCATATTTTATTATGTTTGGGGTGGAGTCTTGCCATTTACTAAAGGGGCGTAGGAATCTGACATATACTCAAAGAGGGTGTGAACTGAGAAAGGTTGGAAATCACTGGTTAGACAGACGTATTTTCTAAATGCTGAAATGTTTCGTATGCAACGCGAGCTTTAATTTGAAACCGTAAATTCGTCATCCCTGCCTTATATGCACTTTGACACTTGTAATGCACTCATGTGAACCCCTGTTAAGCATCACATGATGTGGGTTAGGGGAGCTTGTAACTGAAATGCTCATCCATTGGTTTATCAGAATGTCACATTAATTGAACGATTAAGGTGCTAAACTGAACGCATCTACACTTTCAGTCACAATTTGTCTTATGCAGAGACAGCAGGTGTGCAGACACGCAACAAACTGCAGACAAGTTCAGACAAGATATTCAATTGTCTAACGAATGTGTAAATTACTTTTCAATTTACTGGGACATTTCTAGGTTAAAGGTAAAAGGGTTTTTCGGGCTCGCGTCATGCACAGGCAATTCTTAATGTTGCTCGACCTGCAATCTTATCACACCGGACTAATCTTCCACGAATATATGGTGCCTATATTATAAACCTGATGGTCCTAATATGCATGATCTACGTTATGCTGATGACAAGTCAAAGGAAATAACAGTAAATAATTGTACACACGTGGTATAAAGTCAAAGAATGGCCCTCATAATAAGCGGAGACAGTAGTAATGGTAATAATTGTGTCGAAATGTGTAATGAATGTCATGAACGCCGCCATCAAGGACTACTGAGTGCGGAAAAGGGGAGGGGGAGTCTTCAGCCCCGACACCTTTATACATTTTCTAGGATTGCGGTTAATGAACTAAGGCCTTGTTTAAGTGTGGATTTTTATCATTGTATGGGACGTTGCAGGTCGACCCAGCCTCAAATGGGTACCAGGATGGGCTGTCCTGGGAAAGTAATGAAGACCGGCGTTATTCTGACCACATTACCCACCGAGTGCCGATTGGTCTGTAAAAATATGGGTGCTTTTCCCATATGCCAGATGCGCCTAAGGGCGTGTAAAGGGATCTTTACTTTTTTACTTTTTTCTTGTTTAAGTGCGAAACCATAATATCCATTATTATTTTTATATGTTAAGTGACAAAAAAAAATTGAAATAATTTGAGATGCATGTGTGTATGTGTATATATGTGTGTGTGTGTGTGTGTGTATATATATATATATATATATATATATATATATATATATATATATATATATATATATATATATATATATATATCCACACACACACAAATACTCAAAAACAGAAAGTGTATACGTGGTTAGGGAGAGCACTTAACCCCCATTCCAAATTAATTGAGTGCTGCGACCCTAGGTTCCAGCACCTATGGTTGCTCGTATTATTTTATGCTGTCGAAGGTTTTCTTGCTGTTTATTTTGTCACTAGTTTTTGTGTTTTTGGCACGTCGACGAGTTCTGTTGTCATTTTGGGTCGATTTTCCCTACCCCAATTCACTGGTTCACATGAGACATGGTAGACGAACATGCTGCACTTTGCCTTTCTCATTAATGTATTTTATTTTATTTTATTTTACCCCCCCCCCCTCCCCCCCCCCCCCAAAAAAAAATATGTTAAATGGTTTTAAAGTAAAAGTAAAGGATTCTTTTCCACACCTTCCAATTGAGTATATACGGCTAGACCTATATTTTATAAACCAAACCCACTCAAGACTGGGTCCACGTAGGAGCCAAGGTTATTTTAGAAAAATATCGGGCACTCGTCACGAACCGAACCAACGACCTTTCGATCGGCAGCCGAGTGTCTAGCCGGTAAACCACGGCGGCTCCCAGTAAAATGGTTTGGTTATTCTATTTTACGAACCGTTTGCCTTCTTTTTGATGTTGATTGAAAGTTTCCTCCGATCTGGGTCACCATCGAAACGAGTTTATTACTGAGGAAAGGAATGGAGTGGTACTGTATCCGTGGTGAAGTGATCTAGCCGTTTGCCTTTTTCGAAACGGCGTGGGTTCGTCTCATATATGCGTGGTTCCGTTCACCAATGAAGTTTTTACGTAGATCCTGTGGATCGTTGCTCGAGCTACTAAGTTCTTGCTTTTACGGATGTAAGAGTTGGACTCTCACTGTGGAAATGGAAAGGAGGATTCAGGCTTTCGATATAAATGCTACATTCGTGGCGTTGTTGACAATTTTCGGTCCTTCCAGACATAGCGCTATTTTGTTTTATAGAGAGACATGAAATAAACTACCAGTGTAGACAGGATAACTTTGTTTTTTAAAGAGGACCTATTGTTCTAATATGACTTGAGTATGCATTTAATATATAATGATTTACCATGTAGGTAATCATGCAAAACTGCCATGCAGTTATGACAGATTATCTACAAGTTTGAACAGCTAGCACTGGCCCTTATTATCAAATTCCATTTCTCTAACTCTATAGAGGTGATTGTAGTAAAACTAGCTATGACCAGGCTAGAGACACGGATTGTTTCCCATGTGAACTTTTCTTACTGATTCCATAAACATGCTTAAGAAGTTTGAGACAGGATGAGTTCGAAGACAATTGATGGAGTCTCTGAGGAATTCTCGTTTGACAGGAATCAGTTTGATTGTTGTGCCAAGACGCTATGGGGTAAGAAGAAATGAACGAGGGCACTGGCGGGGTGACATTTGCACGGTAGACACATTAAAAGCGGTGGACTGGATTAATGTTGTCAATGATCTCAATGAGGCAGGACGAGTAGATAGTTCAGTAGACGGGGAATCAGCAAGACAGCTTTGACAAGACTTCAATAAAGTCATGTCAAAGCAGGTGTTGTCAGATATGAACAATAAACATCTAGCCAAAGAAGAATAGTTGTTATCAGTTGGCACACGCTAACGAATGTACTTAAGAACATGGGATCAGAGCACATAAAGACGTGTGCTATGAACGATCAGGAAAATCGGTCGATCTCAACTTAAATTCTCTAACACGGTTAAAACAATATGTTATATTATGCTTTGCAATAGACTGTTGATTAACAACCTGACTAGTCACTATCGTAAAACATCCTTTGTTCTAGAATCAGATTTCTAGCTCCAGAGAGACACTATGTAAAACTATTACCAGGGAACGCTCAACTATGGGCCTAAAATAAATATCCAAGACCTAAAGCAATTGGCAACGAACCGCCAGACATGGAGAGCTATGACCTCCCCCCTATGCGCCGCCTTAGGCCCAGGAGGAAAGACTAACTTACTAATAGATGTTGCCAACTGCTTCTTTTCTTTTTCAGTAGGGACTGCCATGCAATTATAACAAAGTATCAACAGCTATAATTGTTATTCCTAGTCCTTACCTAGAGGAACCATGGTTCTGCCAGGATGACAGCTTCAGTTGTCTCTACTCCCCAAGATCTTGTTAGCGTCGTTCGTGTTTCCGCACTCAGTGGACCGTCGGCCAGCGAGCTGTGGACAGAAGGGATAATTATAGTGTCTGCAAAGACACAGCTTTCATTCTTGGATTAGCAGGTGGACACTCTGTTGACGTCGTGAAAGTCATGTCTGGCAATTAGGCCGGTGGAGCAACGGTAACAAGATACGGTATATACAGATGGCAGACGTTTGGCTAACAAGGAACAACTTAACCTTTCTTACCGAGTGTGTGTCATAGTGTTGGAAGAGAGAACAGGGGCCGAAGAGAGAGAGAGAGAGAGAGAGAGAGAGGGGGGAGAGAGAGAGAAATGGATATGTGATAGAAGGAGAAGAGGGAAAGAGGGAGAGGCACCGTGGATGTGAATAAAACTATTATAAAACATTCACAAACTTTTCCTTTTTCGTTGTGCCCGTAAAGGTGGGATTTTTTTTTCTGTGTGGGTAGAGATGTGTGTTGTCCATTAAGGTGATGATGACCACTCTTTTTCATCAAGTATGAGTACGAAGATGACTGATGAGGCCGATGCGGGCCCGAAAAGTTCTTGGACAGTGAGGACAGGGAATAAGCGTTGTGCCAGGGAGGGGATTTCCTGCAGTCACCTTTCTGTGGGTAGAGTTAAAGTACATGGTGCTTTTCAAGCCATTGAAAGATCGTGCAGACGGCGCGGTGGGATGCGGCAATTGTCAGACCGACATCTTTAACTTTCTAGTTCATTTCCTGATTATCATTTTAGTATGGAACAACTTAGGAGCCCAGGTCAGTTCTGAAAA
>CAJHNH020000385.1:393597-396097 GCA_905116865.2 Candidula unifasciata
ACGACCGCTCAACACTAAGAGAATGGCGAGACGGATATACAATTAGACAGTTACTGATACCATCCAAACTGGAACTCTTTGCTTAGTGCTAAATATGGGAACGGAGTGCTGATGGATTTAAAATTTAAGTCATATTTAACCTTGCACACTAAAAAAAAAAAAAGCAAGAATTGTTTCTTGCATAGTGGGTGGGGTGGGTTGTGGGAGCGGGGGTTGCTTTATCTCCGTAATACATACCCAGTGTTCTGTCATCAAAATGCCTGAATATGTTTATCTCTGCACTTAAAACCGGGGTCACACACACACACTGGAATAAACACTAGCGTTTCTGGCGCCACTGCGTGTACTTATTACGTTAATTATTGTTCTTACACCTAATACAGAATCGTCAACGACACTACGTGCAATTATGAGCTTTAAAAATCAGGTCTTCGTCTGCTCAACAGGTAATGCAATAACCTGTCACAACCAGAAATAAGCAGAATGTAAGTTCAGTTAGCAAACAGGCGTGCTGTCATCGATCCCAAAGTACACGGAGTACAGAATGTAATCTAAAGTAGCAAAACAATAATATGCCATAGTTCACACATATTATAAACACAAACACTCCACACACAGACACTCACACAGACCAAAATGGAACATTCTGGAATGTTCTACAGCACCTGATTTTCGCTGCCACTGTGCATTTTTATATCTCCAAAAAATGGTGATGAGTTCCTTCAACGGGAAAACAAATGTTCACTACTGCTCTAGGATAGGGGCGCCGCCATGAAGAAATTATTGGGTAAAATGGCGGGGGGTGGGGGCATTAGCCCTCTTATGATGTCTAGAGAGCGTGTGCTGACTGTGTTAAAGCACCCTCAGTGTAAAATAATTATTATTACTATTATGTGTTACATGGAAAACTGGTAGCTAACGTGGTGTAGCGACTAGACTCTAGCCTCGGCATCGAAGATTGTTGTTCAAATCCGGATGGAGCAGGGTTTTTTGCTTTTAAAAATGACCTTGACCGCCGTGTCTGTCCAGCCTACAATTGGTACCAGATAAAGGTTTGGGAATTCCTTAATTACATAATTATTAATTTATGGGCATTAGCTTGACCTCAGTAATCCACCGACTGCCGATATCTCTATGCAATATAGGTCTAGCCCTATTTGCCCAGTACGCCTAATGGTATGGAAACGAGTCCTTGACTTATACGGCAAATAACTGTCGCAATATATATGAAATACAATAAAAACTCATTAATACAAATTCAAGTGGACCGACAAATCAAGAGTTCGTGTTAAAAAAAGGTCGTTTTGACAGAAGACTAAGAGATGTCTTATGAATAATACCTCTATTATCGGGCCAAAATCGTGTCTATGTTAACCGAGCGTTCGTCTAAAGCTAGCTCTTATTTACAAAGTTTTATTGAAGGATGAAAGGCATACACAAATACGAAGCAATAACATCCATTCGATTTCTGTTTGGTTTTTACTGTATCCGCTACCTAATTATACGAATTTATTTCACGACCATCAAGAAATTTTCACTGACCAAGAATGGTCCAAACACAACAGGCTGAAAAACACTGATCTAGAGAATTTTGTCACAGCAGGAAAGGTTTATGGTACTAGAGGCAGCTTCGACAGAGGTGTATTAGGAGCAAAATAAACCACTGGACTTGTCAAAAACACTGACACGTTTGTGATTAAACAGGATATCCTGCGGTTCTGTCCCAAGATCACGTTTATAATGCATCTTCTGCTTGTGTAGTTCGTGCATCACTGTTGTGTCACCTAATAACACGTGTATCTAAATGGTCAGTCATTCGAAAACCATCTACAGCTGCCATAAAGGCTGTCCTTGTTTGTAATACGTATTCGTTTACTTTCCACTGCAGATGATATTTTTCATTTAGTTGTTACCTTTCTCCGCAGATAATATTTATCATCTTGTTGTTACTTTTTCCCGCAGATGTATTTATCATCTAGTTGTTACCTTTCCCCACAGATGGTATTTATCATCTTGTTGTTACCTTTCCCGCAGATGGTATTTATCCTCTAGTTGTTACCTTTCCCGCAGATGGTATTTATCATCTAGTTGTTACCTTTCCCGCAGATGGTATTTATCCTCTAGTTGTTACCTTTCCCGCAGATGGTATTTATCCTCTAGTTGTTACCTTTCCCGCAGATGGTATTTATCATCTAGTTGTTACCTTTCTCGCAGATGGTATTTATCCTCTAGTTGTTACCTTTCCAGCATTTGGTAATTATCATCTAGTTGTTATCTTCTACGCCGATGGTATTTATCATCTAGTTGTTATCTTCCCCGCAGATGGTATTTATCTTATTGTTGTTGCCTTTCCCGCAGATGGTATTTATCATCTTGTTGTTACCTTTCCCTGCAGATGGTATTTACCATCTTGTTGTTACCTTTAACCGCAGATGGTATTTACCATCTTGTTGTTACCTTTCCCTCAGATGGTATTTATCATATTGTTGTTACCTTTCCC
>CAJHNH020000385.1:406097-413597 GCA_905116865.2 Candidula unifasciata
TATCTATCTATCTATCTATCTATCTATCTATCTATCTATCTCTATCTATCTATCTATCTATCTATCTATCTATCTATCTATCTATCTATCTATCTATCTATCTATCTATCTATCTATCTATCTATCTATCTATCTATCTATCTATCTATCTATCTATCTATCTATCTATCTATCTATCTATCTATCTATCTATCTATCTATCTATCTATCTATCTATCTATCTATCTATCTATCTATCTATCTATCTATCTATCTATCTATCTATCTATCTATCTATCTATCTATCTATCTATCTATCCATCTATCCATCTATCTATCTATCTCTGTCTGTCTGTCGGTCGGCCGGTCGGTCTGTCTGTCTGTCTGTATGTCTGTATGTCTGTATGTCTGTTTGTCTGACTCACTATATATTTCACTCTCTCTCTGTCTCTCTCTGTCTGTCTGCCTGTCTCTCTCTCTCTCTCTCTCTCTCTCTATCTCTCTCTCTCTCTCTCTGTCACTCTCTCTCTCTCTCTCTTTCTCACTCAGATTTTCTCAAAGATAACCATTATTAAAGATGCTTCATTGATGATTATGGCACGTTCACTGCTCAACTCAATACCTAGAAGAGACATCACCTTTATCCGATAAACATCTCTGGCAGGTAGTGGGCCTCAAGAGTTATATGACGAAAAATGGCAGGACACGCCAACTAGAAACAAGGGTTGCAGATTTTCGACACCTGCGGCAGAAAGACGAGTTACATCTCAGAAAGAAAGCATCGACCTTTGGCCCAGACAAAATTACGCCTGAAATAAATGGGGCTGTTTGAGATTTTGGGTTCCAAATAATATCCCAATTAATACATAACATTCACAACATACAGCAAATAGCAAATTACTCACTAAAATACGCATTTAAATCTCTGTTAAAAATACGAGGGTGTAACTATCATAATATGATGTCTAATGAGCCATTTTATTTAAAAAATAAAAACAACAGCTGAATGTTCTTAAAGACTGTAGAAGAATAAAGAACACGTTTATTTATTCAGTTAGCCGCGAACAGTGTGGGCGTGCAGAAAGTTGAGAACACAACTATTGTATCCAGTGTGATCACACATTTTAGAGATCACATATGTATGGATTCATTGACTGATATAATGAGTTTGTGCTATCGAACTGTGGCATTGCCTTTGCCATCAGACAAAAATTCGAGTCGACTACACACCTTTACTGCTTGAACAATTTCATCTAACTTTAACGATTGAACCCATCGACGCAGAAACTACTATGCCACTGGGACTTTTCAAACACATTATTTGGACAACAAATTGCAGTATGATTTTGGTGCATAGGCTATCAGAAACCGTGTACAAATTGGCTTAATTAATACAAATCGGTAATCGTAGCCAGCTAAAAATTAAAGGTTTAAGGGTTTATTATATCGCAAAATGATTTAGCTACTTCAAACAGATATAAAAACAGCGATACCGAGGCAAGCAGTGCACACAAATCAAATTATAGTGTATATTAGCCTCCATTTAGAAAACAGAGCAGAGCTAGAAAGTATTGAAAACCATCCTTCAGAAGACAAAGCAGAAACAGCAAACACAAATTACTGCAAGCCTGGATTTGCATGTATGATGCTTATCATACATTTCGTCAACACATATAAGGTCGTAGTACAATAAAAACACACTTGATAAAATATAGAAACAATTAACTTTGCGATTAACGAGGTAACTAAACGCAGAACTAATGTTAACAGCAATTACAGAAGCAATTGGACAAAGAGCTAATCTGGAATATCAGTAAACTCCAAATTACCGCCACAATCAGTCAAAGTATGTCAAGTACACGACGTTTGGCGGTGTTGTTCGAAACAAACACATTGACGGACAATAATTAAATTAGGACTGTTTGCTCAGCTATTTCCTAACGTATTAACAAAACCTATCATTATTATTTATTACTAGCGAGATAATACTTTTCCTTTTTGTAATTTAACGGTTCGATGATTGTGAAAAAGGAACGGATGCCCGTTTCTACGCTAGCGTAACTATATGCGAGATGAGATGGTGTAGTGCAAAAGTGTACCGGATTAATAAAACGATGACTTGGATTTCAAGCGCATAGAGTGGCAACATTTAAATCGGAATCAGGCCATTGATACGGTCGGCTCAGTTTTTTTCAAAGGGTTAAACGAAGATTTACTAGCCAAGACAAAGTACTGATATAATATTGATTTCTGTCACCCGTCGATGGTACCCAGCCACGAAAGAGACTGTGTGATAACAAATGTTTTAATGGTGTATGAGTATAATTATTTAAACTAGAACGCTTTTAATAATTATGCGAAATTCTTTTAGCAGGAACAATAAACTCGGGCACTGTGATCACAAAAGAATATTTCCAACATCACAAAGAACGAAACTTGACGCGACATTTTTATAAGACTAACACAATTACAACCATTCGCAGTAAAGTAGTATTTACTTTAAGCGTTTCAAACAAAAGATATTCTTTGACTGTAAACACTCATCAACTACAAACATAGGTGAACACTGGAAGTAGAAATAAACACCAATTAATACGTAGAAAAAGTGCAGCCTTTATATTTGTCGAGGACATCGATTTGTTTAAAGTTGTGAAACCCTGAAATGATACACACCCTCACAAGTGTAAATTAAAACGTCTCCATTTTTTATCCGCGTATACTCAATTCGCATAGTTGTTTACCTACATACATGGGATACATTATCATTTTCAATATTCGAATGTTAAATGTTAAATTAAAAATCGACCTCACCGAACTCTCGACACTCCCACACGCGCTTCGTCCCCATCTTCAGCGGTAAGCGAAGAGTTCCAGTTCCAATGGTACCAGTAACTTTCAATATTTAAAATGATCGATACTTTATTTCCTGGATCAGAACTGATTTGCATCACTGGCGCTCTTGAAGATGCTTGGGTTGGGAAGATGCTTGAGTTGGGAAGATGCTTGGGTTGGGAAGATGTTTGGGTTGGGAAGATGCTTGGGTTAGGAAGATGTTTGGGTTGGGAAGATACTTGGGTTGGGTAGATGCTTGGGTTGGGAAGATGTTTGGGTTGGGAAGATGCTTGGGTTAGGAAGATGCTTGGGTTGGGAAGATGCTTGGGTTAGGAAGATGCTTGTGTTAGGAAGATGTTTGGGTTGGGAAGATGCTTGTGTTAGGAAGATGCTTGGGTTGGGAAGATGCTTGGGTTAGGAAGATGCTTGTGTTAGGAAGATGCTTGGGTTGGAAAGATGCTTGGGTTGGGAAGATGCTTGGGTTAGGAAGATGCTTGGGTTGGGAAGATGCTTGGGTTGGGAAGATGCTTGGGTTGGGAAGATGTTTGGGTGGTATTTAAACGCACTAAAAAAGTGTATGTACTTAAAACTCATTTGCGCAAGATACCACAGGATTAAAGAAATCAAAAAATGTCTTGTGTTAAAAAAAGAATTTTAATATATATATATATATATATATATATATATATATATATATATATATATATATATATATATATATATATATATATTTCTCTCTAAATGGGTGTGTATACCCTCAACGGTACTGTTGGATATACTCGAACACGAGTTGAATCAGGGATAGAGTTCACACTTAAAGGTACTGCGAAGTCACGTGGGACACTCTTGAACCCAGTCCGTGTTCATCGCTTATCAAAATATAAGGTCAAAAAAAGATATTTGCATAAAACTACCAATTTACGAGGAAAAACAAAAATTATACTTACAAGTTAAAATTTAAATTGTCTTTCCTCGCCACTGTCGAAAAGAGTTTTTTTTTTTCCTTGTTTCACATTCAAAATGTATCATACTGCATTAAATGCCAACCACAACGTGCTAAAAATTGTCTTTGTATTTATTTCGAGGTGCGACTGATCTTACATCTGTATCCGTAAGGGTACAGGGGATAAGTAAGGTTGTGATTACATTTTGGCTGACATTTAAAGTGGAAAATGTGGTCTGTACAATAGTCACTGTTACCCTCGTCAAGTAAGCACTTAAATTTAAAGGTAATGTGTTGCGAGTCATTGGCAATCGGTAGGCAGGCCAAACAATTTCTTGAGGCCTCAGAGATGTGGTTTTACATAACAATGCTTAAAATAACATGGACAGCAACAACAACAACAAACAAAAAAACAACTAAGAGGTTTTGAAAATTGCGGGAGCCCGAAGAAAACTAATCACAGACATCAGAAGGAGACAGTCATCATTTGTCGGCCATGTTATGAGAAGAGGGAAAATGAAACATGTTGTGACCACTGGAAAGATCTGTGGAAGGAGGGATAGAGGAAGACAACGAGGGAAGATTCTTGACAGTCTTGTTGCATGGCATAGAGGTGTGTCAGCACACGAACTAAAACATGCTGCAGGAGATCGCAGATTGTGCCCAGGCATATTCACCCATGCCAGTCTGCAAGGCACCTGATGATGATGATACACTATTCGTATTCGGCCGAATAGTGAAAATCTCTATTCGGTACAGTCCTAGTAATAACCCATAAATACTCGTTTCAACTTCTAACCCAAGATTGAGTTAGAAGAATCTCCGCGCAGTGCACGAACTCTGTAACACCGGCGATGATCCTGAAATACTTTGCGTAGATTTTTACCTCCAAATTTTGCCCGAGCAGCCCCGTGACGCTACACTTTTCGTCTTCTAACTGCCAAGGAAATTTTTACGTGCGCAACAATACACACGGGCGTCAGATCCTGCTACCCAGAAACCAAGGAAAAATTACTAGAAGTCCACGTGAAAAAACCCAGCCTTCCCAGGGACCTGAACCCGGGACCTCCAGCTTTTGAGACGGTGCGCTATGCCTCGAGACCACTCAGCTCCCCCCCCCCCCCCCCCCCATCCCCCCCCCCCTCAACTTGAAAGGGGAAATGAAGATAGGTGGTGTCACAAATACAGATATATGATTGTTACCAAAATCCTCACATAACTTACGATCTCAGTTATAACATTATTTTAGGTTGAACAGGGTAATCATTATGGCAACAACAAAAAATGAAAGACGGTTATAAACTAAAGGGTAGAACACAAGATATGTGTATTTTAGCGACTAGATGCTCGCCTGAGGGTCCGAAGGTAGTGGGCTCAGGTCCTGACGGAGGCCTGGTATTTTTTCAAGTAAAGGTCGACCTAGCTCTAAATGGGCACCAGATAAAGTCCTGGGAAGTAAAGACGGTCGGCCTGATGTTGACCTCATCACTCACCAAGTGGTCTAAAAAAATATGGTCTTGCCCTATATGCCAAATACCCCCGAAGGTGTGGAAACGAGTCATTTACTTTACTGACTTATATTTAGAGCTGCCCCCAACCTGTGGTTAGGTGGTCACTCTAAAAATGTCCTTAATCACGGATCATTTTGATCGTGCTTCACTTAAGCAGTTGGCTAGTTACTAGGTTACTGCAGTTCCTATAAATTGTACTGCTAAAATGTATTTATGAATAATCAATCAAAGATCAAGTTACCATGACGTCACTGCGGAAGATGAACTAAAGTTGAAAGTAAACTGGTCCAATCAAAAGCTGTATCTGTGCCAAATGAGGGAGAAAATGAGTTGTAAAGAACTATATAGATCTAAATACAGGTGGGCTTTAGTGACTCGCAGAATAGAGAGAACTTAATTGGAAGCTGTAGACGTGTTGTATGTGTAGGAACTTAGATAGCACCATGGACATATGTTTTCAAAGAATTAACTCCAAAAAGAGAATTGGTTACCTACATCAAAAGTGAACAGTCCACTCTATGAGCAGCTTAGACAAATCGTAAGGAGGGGGGGGGGAGGGGTTGGAGTACTTCGTAAAAACACAAGAGAAAATGGAGAGAGACTGAGTCAGACTTAAACCAGCCTGAGAGGACTCTAGACAGTGTGACGTCATGGTATGGAAGAATGTCGACATAGCACAATGATGTTAACACAGAGCACTTGAAATATCAGCATACATAGATTTAGCAGTATATAATTAGTATAAGTATGTGAAAGTACGCTTAAAATATATTGAAATCGACAGTCTAGGCTAATAAAATCGTATTCAATTAATAAATAAGCTATGCAATATTAAATAACCAAAGATAATAGTAATCATAAATATCCAGTTAGTTAGAAAAAGAATTCATGTTTGCTACATACATCCAGTTTTAAATATGGCTTTGAACAATAGACAATCAGTAGGCAGGCCAAACAATTTCTTGAGGCCTTAGAGAAGTGGTTTTACAGAAGAATGCTTAGAATACCTTGGACAGCCAAAAAGAGCACCAAGAGGTTCTGAAAGAGGCGGGAGCCCGAAAACAACTTATCACAGACATCAGAAGGAGACAGTCATCGTTTTTCGGCATTGTTATGAGAAGCGGGAAAATAGAACATGTTGTGACCACTGGAAAGATTTGTGGAAGGAGGGATAGAGGAAGACAAAGAGAGAAGATTCTTGACAGTCTTGTTGCATGGCATGGAGGTGTGTCGGCACACGAACTGACACATACTGCAGGAGATCGCAGATTGTGGAAAGGCATGATCGCCAACGCCAGTCGGCAGGGCACCTGATGATAATTGTGAAATATCTATTGTAAAAACAAAAAAGCTTGATGTATCCAATTGTGACTTAATTGTGTTGAATGGGATACTGTTTGTTTTAAAATACTACTGCCATATCACAAATGAGTGGTAGTAAGTCAGTCATGAGGATGTAAACAGAAGTGATATAGTCATTAGTGTCAAACGGGGTAGGCTTCAAGACAAATACCTACGTTTAAGATTGCTTCAACTACACTTATAAAAAGAATAATTTGTTTCGGGGACAAAAACAGCTTTAATCCCACCCGATAGTACTGAGACAGACACTAAATTAATTATGTCCCATGTATGGCATTTGTCCCAACCAAATGCAGACTAGCGGGCAGGGGGGAACAACGCAGACAAATAGTATTCATTCAGTTATTTGAACCAGGTAATGAAATGTATCTAATATGCATTAGATTAGAGGAAATATGAACAGAAGTTTGGAGGTTTAAGACGTTCGTTGCGTTCATTGCTGCAGGTAAAGGTGTAAAAACCAGATGAGATAACAGGTGACAAGAGCGTGCACACATCATAAAAACAATCATAAGACAAATAAAAATGGATTAGCGAGGTTTTAGGGCATCTGATGAAATGTTTCTAAAACTTCTATATTCGCGATAACTTTTTTCATCACACATACATGTGTACAGACACCATATAATTCATAAGTATATTTTCTAATGCTTACCTCTTGAATTTTGGCTATGTAGGCACTCTCTAAAAACTGCAACTTGTTACAGTTGTCTTTCGTAGATTTGTTGATAGAATTTTGCGATCTTTTCACCCTGGTGGCTGCACGTTTTCCCCATCCTGGAGCCCGTTTGTCACTGACTTCGTCCTCCAGCTCAGTTTCGTAAGTTCTTTTCCCCCACCCAGGAGCTCTTTTACCCCAGCCTGGTGCTCTTT
>CAJHNH020000385.1:418597-438597 GCA_905116865.2 Candidula unifasciata
GGAGGTATCTTCAGTCTATAAGTGTGGCTCACTAGAAGTATGGTACTTCATTGTCTACAAGGGTAGAGAGACCGAGATATTGCTCCTGGGACAGAGGACAGGAAGATAAGGCTACCCCGCTCCGATGGGTGGTGCTAGGCAGACTAGTTATCCTGGTGGCAACTCCTCTGCCACTTTTAAAGAAAGAGCCCCCAGAGAAAGAAAGCGAAGAATGCCCCTTTCTCGCTCACTCAACTATTACTCACGCACAGCAACAAAGACAGACGAGAATAGTAGTGAATGAAGAATGATGTCGCTTTAATTTTACTGACAGCTGACTGGCTAAAAATTGACAGTGGTTTGGTGTTTGATTTTAAACCAAATGGTTATCATCATAAGAGAAATGTCTACTGGGTCCAGTTCCTTCCCCGCACGAGTACAGCTCACCCGTGGATACTCCCAAAGGCTGGACTTGATGGGGAAACCGGAACACTTGGCTTCTTGTAGATCTTATTTCTTGTGATATCCTCTTGTAGATAATCCACCGCTGATGTTCTTAAAGTTCAGATACGACACGTGGTCGTTTAGAAAATTCGACACGTGGTCGGTTACAATTACGACTAGTAGTCGGTTATGAATACTGGGATTAAATCCCTTAAACTGTCTCTTTGTCTGTGCCGATTCTATGGCGACATGACAATGGGTACAATTGTGTACTAATCGTTGAGTCCTTGGTGTTATGAAAAATGCCGCAGGGCCCCTGAGATCGGTCAGAAATCACTACCGTAATCCAGAACAAATTAATATAGAACTACACTCGCTAATCTGAATACTGAACTTGAAAAACTACCGATCATCACTCGACCACGTTTGGAACTCCAAAGACCGGAAGATGGCGGCTTCCGCTCAAAAATGGACGACCTACGTGACGCCAGTCATGCGCATGCGCCAAAAAGATGAAGCGCCATCTGGTACGTTCTATTTGATTTGTCGGACCGAGCACTGTGATTGGTTGCCAAACTATTAATCCATGAGTTGAATGTAACTAGCCCTATCCGGTTTTTAGCGGAAAGTATTAGGGAAAATCGGGTCCTCTAAACTAATGTTATATATATATATATATATATCTAGCTTCTGCCCTAAACTATAAGGTAACTAGGGGAGCGTCAGTGGTCATAGTCAGTACTGTCACATAGGCCCCCCGTAAAAAAAAAGTTCTGGGATCCAAACTTTTTAGAGACTAAGATGACCATCTGGCGTATCTCCTTCATCTGGGTTAGCTTGATCATTCTCCTCTTCTGGAGGGTGACGACTCAGGAAATCTGCTCCTACATTCTCTTTCCCCGGAATGTACTCTACTGTAAAAGTGTAGGGTTGGAGTAACAGTGACCATCTCATCAGCCTAGTGTTGAGCTTCTTAGATGCCGCTAGAAACATCAGAGGCTGGTGGTCACTCTGTACTTTAAATTTCGTTCCGTACAAGAATGGCTGGAATTTCTGCACTGCCCATACTAGGGATAAACACTCTTTCTCAATGGTTGAATAATTTCTTTCAGCACCGTTGAGCTTCCGGCTGGCATATGCTATCGGAAACAACATGGATGGTTCTTCTCTACCTTCCTGGAGTAGGGTCGCTCCTATTCCTATATTACTGGCATCAGTCCTCAACGTAAAGGTTTTAGTGAGGTCCGGGAGCTGAAGAATAGGTTTGGAGGTTAGCTTTTTCTTGAGGCTAGCATAGGCTGTTTCACAGTCAGCTGACCAACGCACCATCTCTGGGGCTCCCTTTTTTGTAGCATCTGTAAGTGGGGAGGCTATCGTGTTAAAGTCTTGTATGTACTTTTGATAGAACCCACACAGAGATACAAAGGACCGCACATCCTTCTTAGTTTTTGGTCTAGGTGCCTTGTGCAACTTATCCACGTTCTTTTGTTCAGGGCACATATATCCCTGTGATATGGTGTGTCCCAGAAATTCTAGTTGTCCAAAAGCCAGTTTACATTTAGAAGGCCTGGCTGTTAACCCCACTTCTGCAAGCCTTCCTAGCAAAGTGTCGAGAGTGTTGAGGTGTTCTTCAAAATGCTCTGACGCGATGAGGATGTCATCCATAAAATGTTGTAGCGTTGGCCGTTTTAATGGGCTAACAGCATTCTCATCATGCGGGTAAACACACTAGGTGCATTGCTAAGGCCGAATGGTAAGACGTTGAACTCATAGTGCCCCTGAGGGGTGCTGAATGCTAGATAAGGGCGAACTTCTTTCTTTACTGGGATCTGATAGTACCCCTTACTGAGGTCTATCTTGGAAAAGTACTTAGCTTTACTAAGTCTAGAAAATAGTTGTCCTTGGTCAGGTAGGGGTTCAGGTTGGAATTCCGTCACCCCATTTAGTTGCCTGTAGTCAATGCAAAGCCGATGCTCCCCACTAGGTTTCCTTAGGAGCACAACACTAGCACTATAAGGTGATTCAGAAGGGGAGATAATTCCTTCTTGCAAAAGGTGAGCAATCTCAGCCTGGAGGGCTTCCTCCTTAGCATAAGGTATAGGATAACACCTCTGTCTGACCGGTTCCGTACTGGTCAGTTTCATGTCAAACTCTACCAGACTTGTGCGACCCGGTTTGTCTGTGAGCACTGCTGAATGTGCAGTTATGACCTCTCTTATTCTTTGTTGTTGCGAATCCAACAGGATGGGGTTTATTTCCACGTCCTGAGCTGTTTCTCGAGGTTGTAACGGGTACTCGACCCCTGCAGCCTCTCCACATTCGACCTCCGTAGCTACCGCAAGTGTCATCAAATGCACCGGGGTAGTTTCTGTTCTTTCGAAATACTTTCGAAGCAGGTTTATGTGAAAGACTTTCAGTTTTCCTCTTTTGGAGATCTTATAATTGGTGCGGGACACCTTCTCCACAACCGAGTAGGGCCCTTGCCAACCAATCTCCAGTTTATTGCTGCCACTTGGCAAAAGTAACATGACCTTGTCTCCTGGTTCCAGGAAACGGTCCTTGGCTTTCCTATTATAAAGGGCAGCATGTTTCTTGCGGGCGGCTTTCACATTTGACGTTGCCAGTTTCCAACCCATTTCCAACTTTCCTTTCAGTTCCTCCACATACTTGGAGGCTGTCACTACAGTCTCTTCCGCCTTCTCTTCAGTCCACGTCCTCATTAGGGCTTCCAAGGGCCCCTTAATAGGTCGTCCGAATAGAAGAGTAGCAGGTGGGATTCCCGTAGATCCATGGGGTACCTCCCTGTAGGCGAATAAAGCCGCTGGTAGGTACTCATCCCAAACCTCTGGTTTTTCCTGAGCTAACTTCCTCAGGATCGTCATTAAGGTTCCGTTAAAATCTTTCCACCTGGCCGTTTGACTGTGGGTGATATGGACTAGTGTGGATATGCCGGGTTTGTAGAATCTGGAAGACTTCTCCCATCAGTTTCCCTCGGAACTGTGAGCCGTTGTCTGTCAAAATTTGATTGGGAAATCCCAATCTTGTGAAAATGGTCACGAGTGCTTCCGCTACTCGCTTTGAATCGATAGCGGGTAGGGCAATCGCCTCCCCCCACATCGAACAGGTATCCACCAAAGTTAAAATAAAGGAATTTCTTTTCTTGGTGCGAGGGAGTGGACCGACTATGTCGACTGCCACTCTCTCAAATGGAGTGTTCATCAATGGCATGTCACCTAAAGTTACTGGAACTGTCCAATGCCTGGGAGCTACCCTTTGGCATTCTGGACATGACTTTACATACCGCTTAATGTCCCCATTCATCCCCGGCCAGTAATAATGGCAGGCGATACGTTGCTGTGTAGCCCCAATCCCCATATGTCCAGAGAATGGGATAGTATGTCCCATGTGCAAGATTTGCGTCCGGTAGGGGGAAGGTACAACAAGTTGACCAAACTCGTCTCCATCTTTTCCTGCCCTACGGTACAGCAAATTACTTTTGACATAAAAGTTTCCCTTACTAGGAGGGGTTTGGGCTTTGGGCAACTTTCCGTAGCAAGGTTGAAGAGTGTGGTCCTGTTTTTGGGCAGCCCTTATTTCACCCGGAAGGGGGTTTAAAGGTTGAACAGGCTCTAGGCTATCTTTAGCCTGAGACCTGGTCTGTACAGCCGCGAGAGCTATGGGAGTAGATGGTTCACTTAAATAAACATACCGACACCCTAGGATAAAAGGATAAATCGGATCATCTACCACAGCAGCGGATACAGTCCCAGTAACATACTTGGACTCCACTTCAACTAAAGCTATAGGCAAAGTCATAGTGGGGGAACTCTTGGTAGCCCCGCTGACTTTAATAGTGTCTCCAGTTAGCTGGCCAGGTTCTACCAGATATGATGCAATTAAACTATCATACTGGAGACCGGTATCATAGAGACAATCGACTCTCTGTCGGTTGACTGAGATCACTTCCACCACGGGTGGTCTCCTCGTAGTAGGGAAGAGTACACTAGGAGGCTTTTCAGCTGCCACACATGCCGCGTACTGAGGGGCAGGTTTTTTCGGGCATTCGGCCGTGTAGTGGGTATTAACCTTGCAATATTTGCAGTATGGATTTCTCCACCCCGACGCTAGTTGCGGCTGGGGTTTTTGATTTTGATTATGTTGGGGTTTGGGCCCCTTTGCGGCATTTTTATAAGGTTGTACGGGTGTTTTCACCGGAGGTTTTTCAAAGGAGGGTTGGGGTTTGGGCTTAAAAGATACTTCCCCATGGGCTGCATGATAGCGTTCTGCAAGAGTAATCATGTCGTCTAAGCGTTCAGCCCCATTCTCTGTTAAGAAAGTCTGCATAGGTTTCGACATACACTCCCTCAGTTGCTCAGCCAGCACCATTTCTTCCAACCCCATCGTATGAGTGATCATGACCCCCTAAAGTCATCCATTTTGAAAGATAGCTTTGGAGTCTACTCAGCAGTTGGCTAAACGATTCACCCGCTTGCCGTTGGGCTGTTCGAAACTTATGCCTATATGCTCCGGAGGTAAGCTCATATCTTTTGAGAAGTGCCTGCTTTAAGGCCTCAAAATCATTTTCCTGACCCCGAGGTAGCTGGTTGTAAACATCATAAGCAACTCCTCGAAGCCCCTGAGAAACCTTAAAGTTCCATTTCTCTTTTTCCAGCCCGTAGTTCTCAGCCATCTTTTGGAATTTCTCTAAGTAGGTGTCTATTTTATCTGCTTTTTCATCGAAGTGCATCAAGGGGAAGTTCAGGGCCCCCACAAGATTATTCTGAGATGAACCCTCAGGGCTAGGTAAAGAATAGTTGGGAATCGGTGAGGAGGGTATTGGGGCCTGTTCACGAAGTCTAATTTCATGTTGCCTTTCTTTATCTCTCTCTACCCTTTCCCTTTCTTTCTCTGCCTTTTCTTCTTCTCGAATTAAGGCTCTTTCCTTAGCCTCTGCTTCAGCCTTACCATACTCTCTTTCATCCACCCGGTATTCTCTATCTACATCTTGCATGTACCTTTTTAACTCTTCACCCTCGTGCCCCAACTCTATTCCTATTTCCCTTATCTCAGCCATAGTTGGTCTTTTGAAAGGCATGACTATAGGTAGTGGCTTCTATCAATGACCGGAGGGGTAAGTTGTTTCGTAGGCAGAGTAGACAGAAAAACCAGATCAACGCAACAGAATCACTTAGCAGTTATGATTGACGGTTATAGTAGAACACCAAATAGTACTGTATGTATTATACACGTCACAACAGATACGTAACGTAACAACAACAGTATGTAACAAAACACCAGGTCTGGAACTGAACTACTTAAAATTTTGAATCATTTTACACAAACATTTTAAACCATTAATTTTTAGCTCAGTCTTATTAAACAGTTGTGCAGTACCTTTAAAGCTATAGACTACTAGGAAATAGTCTCTGGTAAAATCCCGGACGAGCGTACCAGTTGTCACAACTATAGGAGGGCCCTAGGAAGGGTAGGGTTCCTATACAGGAGGTATCTTCAGTCTATAAGTGTGGCTCACTAGAAGTATGGTACTTCATTGTCTACAAGGGTAGAGAGACCGAGATATTGCTCCTGGGACAGAGGACAGGAAGATAAGGCTACCCCGCTCCGATGGGTGGTGCTAGGCAGACTAGTTATCCTGGTGGCAACCCCTCTGCCACTTTTAAAGAAAGAGCTCCCAGAGAAAGAAAGCGAAGAATGCCCCTTTCTCGCTCACTCAACTATTACTCACGCACAGCAACAAAGACAGACGAGAATAGTAGTGAATGAAGAATGATGTCGCTTTAATTTTACTGACAGCTGACTGGCTAAAAATTGACAGTGGTTTGGTGTTTGATTTTAAACCAAATGGTTATCATCATAAGAGAAATGTCTACTGGGTCCAGTTCCTTCCCCGCACGAGTACAGCTCACCCGTGGATACTCCCAAAGGCTGGACTTGATGGGGAAACCGGAACACTTGGCTTCTTGTAGATCTTATTTCTTGTGATATCCTCTTGTAGATAATCCACCGCTGATGTTCTTAAAGTTCAGATACGACACGTGGTCGTTTAGAAAATTCGACACGTGGTCGGTTACAATTACGACTAGTAGTCGGTTATGAATACTGGGATTAAATCCCTTAAACTGTCTCTTTGTCTGTGCCGATTCTATGGCGACATGACAATGGGTACAATTGTGTACTAATCGTTGAGTCCTTGGTGTTATGAAAAATGCCGCAGGGCCCCTCAGATCGGTCAGAAATCACTACCGTAATCCAGAACGAATTAATATAGAACTACACTCGCTAATCTGAATACTGAACTTGAAAAACTACCGATCATCACTCGACCACGTTTGGAACTCCAAAGACCGGAAGATGGCGGCTTCCGCTCAAAAATGGACGACCCACGTGACGCCAGTCATGCGCATGCGCCAAAAAGATGAAGCGCCATCTGGTACGTTCTATTTGATTTGTCGGACCGAGCACTGTGATTGGTTGCCAAACTATTAATCCATGAGTTGAATGTAACTAGCCCTATCCGGTTTTTAGCGGAAAGTATTAGGGAAAATCGGGTCCTCTAAACTAATGTTATATATATATATATATATATCTAGCTTTGCCCTAAACTATAAGGTAACTAGGGGAGCGTCAGTGGTCATAGTCAGTACTGTCACAGTATGTATGGTGTATGTGTGAGTGTGTGTTAATGTGTTTATGTATGTATGTATGTATGTATGTATGTATGTATGTATGTATGTATGTATGTATGTATGTATGTATGTATGTATGTATGTATGTATGTATGTATGTATGTATGTATGTAAACTACTAAACGTAAATTTTGCCTAGAAAAACGACAACAGCCAAAAATAATGCTGAGGTTGGTTCTGCAACGTTTTGTAACTTTAACATCTTGAGGTGTACTAGGCAAATCTATACTTTGATAGACAAAGGTGCAATCGATTTATGATGTAGTCATCGACTGGATACATTTGGTTTCATTTTCCTTTCCTTGTGCACATTTACAATGTATCCTTCATGTGTCCGTGTCAGCTTTACATAGCATATAGAGGAAGAATCGAAATAATGCCACGAAGCCGATAGGTAAGTGCGCTAGCAACAGCATTTAACCTAATATATTTTTTTTCATCTGAGTTCAGTCATATTCAGTCCGAAAACTTCGCCTGTTTGATAAATTATTCGGAAATCGTAGTTACTTGTTATTTAATAAATTATCTTTATGTCATTATGCTTCGTATTCTGCTCACGTCTGCGCACTAATGAGCTTAGTCTGACTACACAAACAACCAGTCCCTATATTTTCCTAACGTAACCATAATTCCTCTTCAGATAGAGTGGTTGAGGTCAGAAATCCGAAAATAACGGCTGGCAAATGAAATGATGTCATTGACTGTGAATGTATCACGACTTATGTAAGCAAGTCAGCAAATATAGGAGAATTCCAGCCAATGACTTCGATTTGAATGTCCTTGGACTAATACAGATATAAGTCGGTCCTAAAACCTTAGAGATTATGTTCTTTAATGAAATGTTTCTTTTGTCACACGTTTCATCGGATTACCTTATATATATATATATATATATATATATATATATATATATATATATATATATATATATATATATATATACACACACACACGCACACACTAGCTTTGTTAATGTGAAATATACATCCCAATTTTGACTTAAAATATCTTTAAAGAAAAACCTTTAACCCAAACTTATAACTCTTTAAGAACTGGGAACACAAATCTTTTATGAAGACGAATACGCCAAACGTATAATTCAATAGCAATGTATCCCTGTTGTGAATTTTAACAAAGAATGGAATTTATTGCCTGGTATATTTCGCTATATCTCGTCAGATGATGACACAACTGACTAAAATAAAGCAAATAAATAAATCACAAATATATCATTTGAACTGAAACACAAAATCGACTACACTCAAAAACTGTCGAATTTCTGGAAGCTACCGCTAAAAACCGGTACAGTCCAGAATTATGCAGACAAAAGGAAATGGCCCTCACCTTGCGTTTACCCTTGTAAAACAGTTTTTTTAAAGTAGTGGATTTTGTTTTTCGGTTCGGTGGATTCATTTATTTGCTTTATAATTGCATATTTGATGTAAACAATGCGAAAACATAGAGTGCAAGTTAGCTTTACAGTAAACTTTTCCATGAAGTCGCAAATGGCGTTAATCGGCATTCATCGGCAAACAACGACTTGAAACACAAGACAACGCAACAAAGCTTAAATGACACTAAAGTAACTATTACAGTATTAAAATTTGTGTAAATTATTGAAATACAATAAAAATATATGCTGAAAATATTGATATAACCTGCTGGTTTGTGTGTGTGTGTGTGTGTGTGTGTGTGTGTGTGAGAGAGAGAGAGAGAGAGAGAGAGAGAGGGTGTGTGTGAATTGGATTGCAAATGTACAGAGTGATTTCAAATGCCGTGAAACATAGGCTAAGGACCTGGGCGTTCGGGCACCTTGAGCCCTTTCCTAATTATTCTTAGAGGAGCTCGGCACAATTGTATTATCCTACATGTCCTTTTTTTTTTATTGTTATTCCGCACTTTCAATCCTAACTATTTTAATCCCCATGGGTTCTTGCAGCAAATCCCAAAGGGGATGAATGACCACTATGAAAAGTCATGATTGTGTGAGATTCAAGAGGCAAATTACGTAGCGGAAGTAGCCAGTAGGAAAACCACATTTCTTTAGTGTTCTGTGACCAGTAGTAAAATGGGAGTGAACAACACATTATGCGATGGTTGGGATTCATCTGTTTGAGACGGAAAGAGTTTAATTCCTTGATGAGCGTTTCTGTGGTGGCGGTACGTCGTAAATGCTGAAAGTTGTACTATTTAAGAGAGAAACGTGCTACTAATTTTGCTTATATACATATCGTGATGTATGTTGGAGACTGATGGCTGTGCTTGTACACAAAAACATCCTCTATATTGTTACACACACACACACACACACACACACACACACACACACACACACACACACACAAAGGGACGAGGTATACCCATATTCCTTCGTGTTATTGTTTCAGGAGGTTGTTAACAGTCAAAAGTGATGCTGCTATTTAGTCGGTATATCTAGACTGTCGAGCATGCAAGAGAAAAAAAAATCCTTGCTGTCTCCTGTTCGAAATCCTTCATTCATGTTTCGACAGTATGAAAGAAAGAAAGAAAGAAAGAAAGAAAGAAAGAAAGAAAGAAAGAAAGAAAGAAAGAAAGAAAGAAAGAAAGAAAGAAAGAAAGAAAGAAGAAAGAAAGAAAGAGAAGAAAGAAAGAGAAAGAAAGAAAGAAAGAAGAAAGAAAGAAAGAAAGAAAGAAAGAAAAAGAAAGAAAGAAAGAAAGACAGACAGACAGACAGACAGACAGACAGACAGACAGACAGACAGACAGACAGACAGACAGACAGACAGACAGACAGACAGACAGACAGACAGACAGACAGACAGACAGACAGACAGACAGACAGACAGACAGACAGACAGAAGAAAGAAAAGAAAGAAAGAAAGAAAGAAAGAAAGAAAGAAAGAAAGAAAGAAAGAAAGAAAGAAAGAAAGAAAGAAAGAAAGAAAGAAAGAAAGAAAGAAAGAAAGAAAGAAAGAAAGAAAGAAAGAAAGAAAGGAAAGAAAGAAAGAAAGAAAGAAAGAAAGAAAGAAAGAAAGAAAGAAAGAAAGAAAGAAGAAAGAAAGAAAGAAGAAAGAAAGAAAGAAAGAAAGAAAGAAAGAAAGAAAGAAAGAAAGAAAGAAAGAAAGAAAGAAAGAAAGAAAGAAAGAAAGAAAGAAAGAAAGAAAGAAAGAAAGAAAGAAAGAAAGAAAGAAAGAAAGAAAGAAAGAGTAGCTCCATTAATGTAGGAGTCTTATAATATGGCTGGTTATGTTTAACATTAAAATTATTTTAAAAAATCAAAATATCTCATTTTCAGATGAAACAATTAGAATTTTTAAACTCAATGATAAGAACGGGTGGAGGGGAGAGAAAGAACTGAAGCCTTAGAGATGACATCTTTTTTAGGCTGATGTGATGCAATCCTTGTTTCGTCAGATATGTTGGATATGCGATTAACATGCAACGGTTTCCCACAACGAGGGGTCATAGCTTTCATATCGTTTAAGAATGTGTTAGGGCACGGATTTGGAGAGCAGAGGCGAAGAAAAGATGGGAGGGGGACACAATTACAAATCGTTTCTTTTAATTGTGTATATTTTAAAATTCATTTCAACTGTAAATGGTGCCGAAACAATAATAATGATAAGAACTCAACAGTGCAGCGCGCCAACAGGACTCCACCCAACTGTCACATAACAGTAGCCACACCCCTGCCGCGATAGACTAGCCCACATCTCAGTAATGACCCAATTCATAATTCTGGACTTGTCGTTCTTGAGTAAATGGTTTTTCTTATTCTATAGTGTCGGTAGGTCGGGATTATCATTGTTTCTTTACTAAATCTAGTAAACTGAAGTATATTGACGATTAGTATAGTGTGGAAAATTTTCTGAGATTATTATAGGAAGGATAGAGGAAGACAACGAGAGAAGATTCTTGACATTTTTGTAGCATGGCATGGAGGTTTGTGAGCACACGAACTGATACATGCTGCAGGAGATCGTAGATTAGGGAGAGTCATGATCACCCACGCCAGTCGGCAAGGTAAATGATGATGATGATTATAGTCAAACAATTGGTACAATATTTATAACGTACCCCAAACACGAAAATCCGTTTGAATTCCACAGCTTACTTAACCAACAGATCAGCTGTTGCCCACGCGATCAATTTTAAAGACATACGGGCACCACCAACATTGCGAAAACAGGCATCGCGCCATTTTGTAAATCTACATTTCACACCACCACGTTGGTAACAGTCGAAAAAAACATTTCAAATGAAATCCGCAGCTCACAGTGTCACGCCATGCATTCATCTCTGAAGCTGGGCGACGAAACGATATCCAATCTACAAATGGAGCAAAAATGAAAACAGGCGTGATTCCTATTGTCGCAATGTTGGTGGTGCCCTTATGTGATTAAAATTGATCGCGTGGGCAACTGCTGATCTGTTGGTGACTTCTGCTAGTGGAAAGGAAAAAGAAAAAGAATACATTCTTATATTCTGTTTATACAGGTTCCATACAAATTGGGATCCATGTAGCTTTGTCTTATAATATGAACTGAAGTTGCTGTGTACCTGCTCTGTGTTGTATTTCCATTTAATTGGTGTCAGAACTCACCGAATGGCAAAAACGGTTGATGACAGACGGTGGACCTAAACTGATTAGGCAAATGACATCATGTCCGTTTTCGGTGGCTATGGCCAAACGAAAACAAACCGATGGTTACACAAAATGTTTCAGGGTGTTCCAACTTCAGTTTTACTCTATCTATTAATCTTATCACTCTTTATTGTTATGATGGAGTGAGTATAGGTATCTTTGGATGGAAACAGGCGGTTGGCATTCTTTCACCTGAATACAAGTACCACAACAGTGAGAAAGGGTGGAAGTATCTGACTCGGTAAACCTCTCTCAGCTTGGAGATCGAAAGGCTACTAGAGGAATATGTACGACTTAAAAGGGTCTGTACCTGCCAGCCACTTACCTCTGAGCAAGTTAAAATGAAGAAGCGGAGGTTTGTAATAAGGTACCTATGTTAGTGGAATGCTAATGCTGGGTTTCTTTTTATTTTCAGGAATGCATTAGGTTCCAGCTGAAACCAGTCGCAGTCAGAGTCACGGTCCGAATGAAGTACACCACTACCACTACAGGTGACCTTCCAGCAGCATACCTATCAGTGCCCTACGCGATGTTTAAAGTATGAGGACTAGAGAACGATTCACCTGCTTAGGAAGCCCTTGTGGAAGTAATACCTGCTTGTTCTTTCTTGACAGCTTGGTATCTATTAGACCCGATCCAGACAAGACTGTGTTGCTCGTGTGAAAGCCAGTAAAGCCAGTCATAAGACACAGCAGCTCATCAGACCACTGAGTGCCACATTAGGCCTCTACGACCCATTTGCAATGACGAACCAGGAGGTGGTATGAGGCATCCTTGGGAGCCCTTTATAGTCCATTCTTTTCTTTTTTCTCTGAATTACTAAGGATTTTTTAATTGCCTCTTTTTAAACCTATCTCGTTCTTTGATTTCTGATTACACTAACTACAAAATGTTCTTTAATCTTAATCCATTTGGTTAGTGTCATATCTTGCCCATTTCTGAATTCCGAGGGATTATGTTTGTCAGATAAATCGCTAGATCTTTGTTAACCAGTGTTGTCTATTGTGATGTGTTATACGACGGTGATAAAATGTTATCCAGTCTAGGGCGAAAAAGTATTGGGGAGTTTTAGACCAAGTTGCCCCAAGGAGTTCTAAATGATTCTGTAGAGCCCAAATTTGTTCTTTAATCTTAATCCATTTGGTTAGTGTCATATCTTGCCCATTTCTGAATTCCGAGGGATTATGTTTGTCAGATAAATCGCTAGATCTTTGTTAACCAGTGTTGTCTATTGTGATGTGTTATACGACTGTGATAAAATGTTATCCAGTCTAGGGCGAAAAAGTATTGGGGAGTTTTAGACCAAGTTGCCCCAAGGAGTTCTAAATGATTCTGTAGAGCCCAAATTTGAGTTGCCCCACCCCTGAGATAGATTGGATGTTTGTTAGGAGCTGCGGGGTTTCCGTCTAGACCAAAGAGAGCAACCATCCAACAGTGTCACTATCTCAGAGTGCCTCTATATTGTACAGGGGAAACCCTAAAGAAAAGACAGGCGACACAACTGGTATATGACACCACTAGAAAGGTTATTCGTCGACGATTGCTTCGGCCCATTACCTTCGTAGGCAATCTCGGAAAGTGGGCTGACCTGGGTAATAAAGCCGGGACTCGGACATTTGCTATTGCACTTTTTCGGACGTTTGGACTGGGACAAGACGATATGGTGACTGTTCAACAGGTATTGTAAGATTTAGTGTTATATATTGATACTGACTCTAATGGTATCGACCCTGCATGCCCCCGGAGAGAGATTGTTGCCCAACTCCTGTGCTGGCAATGTACATTTTTGAAGAAGTTTCACGGCGGAGGCTGGTCTGAGAACGCATGCCGGAAGTATGAAATGCGAGCGTGTGCCGCGCAGTAGGCGTTGGCGCATATCTGCTCCTGTAGTTAATAAGTCGACAGGGAACGACGGGCAGGGTGAACACACTTGTGTACGCTTGCGTACATCGGAAGAAGTGCGGACGAAGATTAAGTTTCCACCCGCAAGCGATAGGATGACGTAGTGCAAGCTGGAGGGTATACTTTGTGAGAAAATTACTGGTGAACTTCAGAAAATGTCGCTAGGTGACAGGCCACGATTTGGTGACATAATCATACAATCACTGTGCCGGCGAGTTCAGGACAGTCGAGGAGAGGCAGCCAGGCGTCACGTACGAAACACAAAAACAGGTAGCAGAGAGACATCGAGAAATGTCGATCAGACAAGAACGCACGCAGAAAGCGGTTCAAAGCCACTACAGGCAGCGAACGGGAGTTACTGTACGAGGTCTGGCTGCACCCTAAGAGCAGACACAATGACCTCTGTCGCACTGAGCGTTTCTGTAAGAACAGACGGAGAACCAAAAGGGAGCGAAAGAAAGTCTTCAGGGACCTGTTGCAGTTTTCCTTTGGCCTGTTCGAGCAACCAAAGTCTGGGACCCTGACGGTCGGCAAAACGGAGCTGGAGTCACATCTATTGAAAATGTACTCCGATCGGACAAAGAATGAACCTCTCGATGACAACCCAGAGATAACCAGATGCCTAAGGCGGCCAGAGTTGCCGAAGACACCGTTCTGAGAGATGCCTCCCTCTTGGTGTGAGGTCGAAGAAGCTGGGAAGAGAGCAAGTGGCAAATCTGCCACAGGACCCAACGGTTTACCGTACGTGGTGTACAAAAGCTTGTTCGAAAGTCCTCGGAATGCTTCACTGCTTGCTAAGATTAGCGTGGAGCCGAAAGCCCGTATGTACGGAATGGCAGAGAGCCAACGGAGTCTACATTCCTAAGAAGCGAGACTTCTCCAGTCTATCTCAATTCAGACCTATCTCGCAGCTGATTGTTGAGGGCAAGATATTGTTCTCGGTTATAGCACGCAGGCTCACACAGTATTAGATGTGGAACAAATACATTGATACAACGGTTCAGAAAGGTAGAATCCCGAGCGTCCCCGGGTGTCTTGAGCACGCAACCATTCTCTGGGAGAGTATCCTGCGAGCTAAGGCAGAGAGAAGCAATTCGCATGTGATATGGTTGGACCTCGTCAACGCCTATAGGGCGGTACCCCATAAGCTTTTGTGGCAGGCCCTTAGTATGTTCCACGTACCGACACAGAACACCGAAATTATTGAGCAATATTTTTTAAAGTTCGTCATACGCTTCTCTGCTCCAACGTTTACTACAAGATGGACTGAGCTCCAGGTTGGGATAGCAATGGGTTGTACGATTTCGCCAATACTGTTCTACTGGCCATGCAGGTCGTGTTAGACGGGGCTACCGAATACGGGCAACGCCTTCAAATTGGGAGCCACTGGATGCCGCCACTGCGTGAATTAATGGGTGACACAACTATCAAAACGGGCAATGAGGATGATGATGCCCGCACGATTCTGAAGAGATTGGACTGTGTTGTCTAATGTTGTGGCATTCAGTTCAAACCGCAGAAATCAAGAAGTTTGTCAATCCTTAAAGGTAAAGTGGCGGCAACCAGTTTTACTGTGGCAAGCAAAAGGATCTCCGCGGTTCTGGAGGAACCGGTGAAGAGCCTTTGCCGCGTGTACGATTCAAAGTTATCTGATAGAGGGAAGTCCGAAGTAAGCATGAGTCACTGGCAACAGGCCTGCTTGCTATCGAGCGATGCAGGCTGATCAGGAAGTTCAAGGTCTAGTGTCTCATGTTCCTGTTGATTCTAAAGCTTATCCGGCCGTTGCTCGTGTACGAGCTAAGCATGACTGCAGTAGAGAATATGGAGAAAAGAATCAACACAGCCTTTTCTGACTGATGTGGCTCTCTATTGTAAAACTGGCTGAGCTGGTGGTACTTCCGTTCAAATCAATAACATAGGAGTTGAAAGTCGGCAAAGTCAGACGCACATGATGCTGCGCTAGTCTTTAGACCCCACAGTGGCAGCAGTCCAGCCCGCTCTAATGACAGGTACGAAGTGGAAGGTCCTCGATGAGACAGAATCTGCTCATGAAGCACTGAAATTGAAGTAAGTCATCTGTTACACATGGGAAAATCAGTTGGTGGCCCAAAGCCACTGCCAAAGAACGCATGGAGACATGGTAATACAGCAGATATGGGACACCGAAAACGAGACTCAGATCCAAAAAGCAGCCCAGCAGTCGCCACTGGGCCAGTGGATCGGCCTCGAGAGCTCCTTGCCACGAATACTTACATGGGATGAGATCTGGTGAATGGCTCCCTTGCGGATGAGCTTTGTCGTAAGATATGCGTACGATGCGTTACCCTCTGGCGTCAACATGGCAGAATGGCATGCGACTGCCGACCCGACATGCACACAGTGCAGAGCTAAGCAGACGCTCGAGCACGTATTGTCCACGTGCAAAAAAAGCCCTGGGCCATGGACGATATACATAGCTCTACAATAAAGTCCTGAAAGAGTTAGCGGACATTGTGAACAATGCCAGGATGAGAGCCAACGCGAGGGCCAGTCCTACGGTCCAAACCATGCTCTTCCTTAAGGCTGGGCTGATCTCTAAACGTAAAGTCAACAAGGTCGCATACGCTCCATGAAAACTTGACTGTGCGAGGTACTGGTTAATGGCAGTTGACCTGCCTTGTTTCGAAAAGTGCCCTATGTCAATCCGGAAGACCGGCCTGAGACCAGATATAATTCTGCACTCTGCAGAAAAATGGCAGTTCATCCTGATAGAGCTGACCGTGTCGTACGAGTCGCAGGTGGAAGAAAATCACATGTAGAAGCTCGAAAAGTACAACGCTAGTGGTCAGTCTGAGGAGCGACGAGGCGCACTCAGTTAAATACATCGCCGTCAAGGTAGACGCAAGAAGTATTATCCCTCCTAACACATACAATGTGCTATAGCAGCTGGGCTTGCGAGGAAACGAGCGTAATCGGTCACTAAAGCAAGTGGGCCAAGCTGCTGAAAGAGCTTCGAGCTGGCTCTTAAGAGTGCAATGCCATAGAATTAACCACTTAGCCATCATGCTTAGGAACTATTAAATATGAATACCATGGCTCGCGAACCGTTGTATCCTAATGGTTAGCATGTTTTTATATAATACGGACATGAACAATATGTGGCAGTCTCCGTGGTGTAGCGGCTAGACGCTTTCTTGCTTATTGGAAGGTCGTGGGTTCGGGTCCCGATGGAGCCGGTAATGTTTTCTTGGTTGACCCAGCATTGAGTGGGTACCAGGTGCAGTTCTAGGAAATAAAGTTGAAAGTTGTTTGAATCCGCATTATTCAAGTTCACTACGGAAATCACTGTTTTTGTAAAATGTTTGCCTTCCAATCGTGTGGTCGTATATTCGTATCTCCTTCTAGATGAGTTTTTGTTTTACCTCACCTGAGCTCCCAGTTCCATCAATGCTAAACACGACAGGCGAAGCATCCAGCTTTTTTTAAATCTTTGGTCTTTAGAATTTGAGACTGGCGCCATATGTATATACAAGGTCCGACAATTAATTAATGGGACTGATTTTATTATGGACAAAAATGCCATTTATGAATCTAAGCATGGAATCCAAAGAGGCAACCTTCGTCTATGATCTGGCAACGTTTCATCGCTGTCTGATAAGCAGACAACAATTGAGCCGCTATTTTGTTAACCTAGTCTGAGGTGCATTGTTACATAATCAGCATGCAGTAAAAAACGCCAATATTAAATTATTTTTAAAACTCAGAAAAAGCGCATTGCGACAGTTCAATTGATGCGACAAGTTTACGGGGATAACTGTTTGTCGCGTGCACTGATTTTCAGCTGGTAAACACGATTCAAAAGTGGTGTGGAAATGATTACTAATGCAGCTAGACTCGGACACCCAATTTATGTTCGTAATGAGGAACTCATTGAAAATTTTCTAGAACGGATGCAAGAAGATCTTCATTAGGCTTTGAGGATTGACTGACTGACTGACTTTCTACCCCACCAGGGCATCACACAGGCGATAAACACCCGATGACACAAAGTGCCACCATATGGATGAGGATCGCCGTGGAGAGGTCCCAGAAACCGCGTTCAGACATTTGGCCATATTTATGGCCTGCCTATATTGCGGCCCCTGGCAAAAGCCAGGGTGGGGCTTCAAATAACAAAAAATTTCGTCCTAAAAAGGACGAAATTGAATTTTTTTTTTTTTTTTTTTTTTTTTTTTTTTTTTTGATTGGTGTTAATACAGAGACTATTCGTAAAGTTTTTGTAGAATATTTGGGCAAGGAAAAAAAAAATGCTCGCCGGTTTGTATTCAACACTTGGCAATTTGTTCCCTTCGTTGTGACAATGTACCAGCTCAAAGGTTGGTAGTTGTACATGAAACTTAGTACGTGACTTTTTTCTATTCCGAAAATTAAAGTTGCCATTGAAAGGACTCTTCTTTGACAATATTGATAGCGTCCAAAGGGCCGTAACATTGACTTCAAGGGCCTTAACACCAGAAGAACTACAGTGGTCGTTCCAGTGTTTGTTAGATCGTGCTACTCGCTGTATCAGTGATTAAGAGGCTAACTTTAAATAAAATACAGGTTATATCTTAAACTGTTGATTATTTAAATTTTTATGGGATTAGTTTCATTACTTACTTGTTGGACCTTGTGTATGCGTGTGTGTATATATAAATATATATCAATCTTACTTAAACGAAATTCAGCCCCTGAGGTAAAATGCCCAACTTACATCCTTTATCTTGTTTAGTAATACTTCCCGTCCTTTTTAGGTTGATATTTTTCGTTTTTTGAAGCCCTACTCTGGCTTTTGCCAGGGGCCGCAATATAGCCCAAAGGCTGAATGCGGTTTCTGAGACCTCTCCACGGTGATCCTCACCCGCATGGTGGCACATTGTGTTATCGTGTGTTTATCTCTTGTATGATGTCCTGGAGCGGTAAAAAGTCAATCAGTCAGACTTGCATCCTTAGAGTATAATGGACAAAAAAGATGAGAAATACTGACATCTTGAAAGATCTGAACATCAAGAAAGATTGGCTAATAAACAGCAACCTGTCTCGGAAGCTGAAATATTTTGGTTATATCAAGCGGCACAACGGATTGGAAAAAACTATAGCAGAAAGCATGGTACCAGGAAGGAGGTGCAGGGGCCGACCGACACGAAGATGGACACAGGATATAAGTGACTCATAGAGTATGAAAGTACATGAGACGGGAGAACTGGCGAGAGACCGACTTTCTTTCAGGCAGACTGTGATGAGAGCGACGTTCTGCAAAGGACCTGCTACATGATGCTGATATATATATATTTATAATGCTTCAAGACGTCGGTCGACTTTTCTATCCGATCAGTTTTTAGAGAGAAGAAACACATTTTCGTTCGCATTCAACTAGGTTATTAAAGCGTTTGGTATATGTGTAGTTCAACCCCACCAGGACTTTTATCCAGCGACCAACACCCGGTGACACAAAGCACCACCATTCGGATGAATATCGCCCGGGCATAAGTCCCAGAAACCCCATTAAACCGTTAGGTTATGTTAAGGCCAACGACTACAACCGGGGCGTGGCTCTAAAATACAGAAAAATCGCGTCTCACTTCTTGACGGGAATAAAGCTTTTGGTTATAAATACGATCTTTATATTGTGAGCCTTCATAATAATAGCCCTTTTTTCTGTTGCCATTGGGTACATTTGTTTAATATTGTTATATGGCTATTCCTTGTAATAAATAATATTGTGTTTCATTTCATATTAAGTTCTTTTGTACATGTCTATCGCAGCTTTTTAAGAAGGCTCGTAGACAGAGTACTTTTTTTTTTTCAGTTTTCCACGTTTAGGTTTTAAGACCCCACTAGGATGGGACGGAAGTGGGGCGGGAATAGACCCATCCCCCCTTAGCAAACATCTTGTAATTAGTGGTGTTTCTCTCGAAGTCATAGTGGATTTGTCTGAGAGTCGAGGAAACAACAGTCTGCATACAAATAAGTCACCTTTTGCAAAATGAATGTGACCACAAAATTAAAATTCTGGAACAAAACTAAAGTCCAGAAGTGGTCGAACAACCAGAACTTTCCGCCAGAGTTTACAGCCGTTGAGCGCTAAAAGAAGATATTCAGTTCAACGATTAAATATTGCAGACATCATGTGTTGCTAATGATTCATTCTGTTTAGAAAGTACTTCTTTTTTTTTTCAACTGACAGGAGGAAATTGTAAAGGAAGCTACACACGGTTAAGAAAACAAAAAAACAAGAATATACCCACAAGCGTTATTCTTTTAGCTTGGTTCTTTTCTAAGACCGGCCAGACAATGCCTGAATTCGCTGCTTCCAGGGACTATGA
>CAJHNH020000385.1:443597-526747 GCA_905116865.2 Candidula unifasciata
GATCCACTGCCCACTTATAAAGTCTGTTTAGACCCATCGGATCACGCTCAAGGAATCACTCAGCATACACAGGTGAGAATAGCCCTGCGATGCTAGCCACAGATAGGCTGCGATATCTGCGCCTCTGACTCCAATACATCAGACTTAAGCAAATTCCAAATTAGTCGCCTTTTACCACATGATTGTTAGTCTTTGCGAACGCCTGTCTTAATTCCGGGGTGCCGGGTTCGATCCCAGCTGCAAACGATTTGACAGCAGACCGTCTTGCGTTGGTTTCTACACTGATACCGAGAGCTGACCGCCAGATACAATTGCAAATAACGCAACGTAAAATTTGCCCAGAAAATCACAAGTGCCAAAAAGAAATTCAGGAGTTGGTTCTCCAACAAACTGTAAAGAATACGCAACAAACTTTTTTAGGGATAGTGGTTCTATACAGTATCCCAGAAAATGAAGCTTTGAAGCCACTAGGGAATCTCATGGTCTCAGTGAGTCTTTTGCTTCTGCTTCTTTACCACCATTGACCTCAGCGAGTTGTTGGGGGGAGGGAGATGTAAGGATCGTTTGTGCGCTTATTCCAATCCATTGTACAAGTTGGTGGTCATTTCTGTTATATTGCTTCTGATATTGTCGGTCCATCTCTTGCGTGGTCTTTCCCTTGCTATGTGTTCATTATATTTCTCTAGCGTGGCTCTCTGTGGCTGTTGGTACCAGGGCATTCTCGTCAGGTGGCCAAACCATCTCATTTGTTGCTCTTTAATTAATTAAATGACTGGTTTCAGTCCTAGTCGTCTTTTTATTTCTTCACTCATGATTTTACCATTTCTTGTCCAACCGGCAGCTCTCCTAAGGCACCTCATCTCTGTTGGTACGATCTCCCGCTCATTAGTTGTAGTAAGGGTCCGTGTTTAATGAGTTACTGTATAACACCTGAGCAGCGGCTGATCCGTTAGTTAAAAATACACAACTCACGTACTGGAAACACGGGTTTGAAAAATCATTAGGGTTGGGGATTTTCGTTTCTCTTTCTTATTTGACAACATTGAACCACGAGGCCCTAAATCCCCCAAGCTAAAAGATCACCTCCCTGCCTGCACGGCAAAAATGGTCAATACGAGCAGTAGTGTGTGTCACTGTCTTCAGATTCTCAATCACCATTTGTTCAGTGCTGGCATCCATACACGAGTACAGGCAAAAACTTTACTTTTCAAAACTTTTTTCTTTGTGCTTGGGATGTTTTATGTCTGCATTACATTCATTACTTCAAACTTTATCTTTGTGCTTGTGATGTTTAATGTTTACATTACATTCACTGCTCTAAATTTATCTGTGTGCTTGTGATGTTTTATGTTTACATTCCATTCACTACTCAAAACTTTATTTTTGTGCTTGTGATGTTTTATGTTTACATTCCATTCATTATTCTAAACTTTATCTTTGTGCTTGTGATGTTTTATGTATACATTACATTCACTACTCTAAACTTTATCTTTGTGCTTGTTATGTTTTATGTTTACACTACATTCACTAATCTAAACTTTATCTTTGTGCTTGGGATGTATTATGTTTACATAACATTCACCGCTCCTAACTGCCCAAACGTTTCATTTATCAACTGCTAAATTAAAGCACTATTAGGGATCACCAAAGTGTTTTTGAAATATTTGCACGTAAATTTTAATGATAAGATAAAAAACCCGGAGCAAAAAGTAAGACTACACGTAGTTTAAAAAAAAAGACACACACAGACACACACACACACACACACACACACACACACACATGTACGAGCACGTAGGTAGGTATGTAAGTGCTTTGCTGGAAAGGGGGGGGGCAGCAATAAGTTTAAACAATATCGCTGAAGGGGAACCTAAGGTTATAATGTGACTAGGTTATGTGCGGCCATATAAAGTGGCTATTGCCATTGCACACCACCAAGAGCCATGAAAAGGACTCCTACAGCGTCAGTGAGATCATAGGAGACAGACCCAAATGTTGTCTTGACCGACAACGAAGTATGTCTACCGGTAAGCCATCAGTCGACCCAGTCACCGATAAGCAGCCATACTAGAACACCCAACATTTCCACGCAGCATATGCCACACATCAACGCCACACCGCATACGTCACACAACATACGCCACACCGCATACACCACACAGCATACGCCACACAACATGCTTCACACAGCATACGTCACACCACATACGCCACATAGCATACGTCACATAACATACGCCAAACCGCCTACGCCACACCACATACGTCACACCACATACGCCACGCCACATACCTCACACCACATACACCACACCGCAAACGCCACACCGCATACGCCACACCGCATACGCCACACCGCATACGCCAGAAAGCATACGCCACACAGCATATGCCATCCCGTATCGTCACACCACATACGCCACACAGCATACGCACCATAGCATACGCCACACAGCATACGCAACTTAGCATACACCACACAGCATACTTTACATAGCATACGTCACACCACATACGCCACATAGCATATGTCACATCACATACGCCAAACCGCATACGCCACACCACATACGTCGCACCACATACGCCACACCACATACCTCACAACACATACGCCACACCACATACCTCACACCACATACGCCACACCGCATACGCCACACCGCATACGCCACACAGCATATGCCATCCCGCTTACGTCACACCACATACGCCACACAGCGTAGGCACCATAGCATACGCCACACAGCATACGCAACTTAGCATACGCCACACAGCATACGCACCATTGCATACGCCACACAGCATACACCCCACAGCATACACCACACAGTATACGCCACAGAGCACACGTCACACTAAATACGCCACACCACACACGTCACACCACATACGCCACCGCATACGCCACATAGCATACGCCACACAGCATACGCCACACAGCATATACACACCGCATACGTCATATCGCATACACCACACAGCATACACCACACAAAATACACCACGCAGCATACACCACACAGCATACACCACACAGCAAGCGGCACACAGCATACGCCACACAGCATACGTCACGCCACATACGCCCCACCACATACGTCACACCAAATACGTCACACCAAATACGCCACACCACATACGTCACACCACATACGCCACACAGTATACACCACACAGCATACGCCACACAGCGTATGCCACACAGCATAGGCAACACCGCATACGCCACACAGCATACGCCACACCACATACGCCACACCACATACGCCACACCACATACGTCACACAGCATACGCCACACCACATGCGCCACACAGCATACGCCGCGCCACATACGCCACACAGCATATGCCACACTGATAAGCCACACCACATACGCCACACGGCATACGCCACACGGCATACGCCACACATCATACGACACACCACATACGCCACACCAAAAACGCCACACCACATACGTCACACCACATACGCCACACCGCATACGCCACACAGCATACGCCACACAGCATACGCCCCACCACATACGCCACACAACATACGCCACACCACATACGCCACACCACATACGCCACACAACATACGCCACACAACATACGCCCCACCACATACGCCACACAACATACGCCACACAACATACGCCACACAACATACGCCCCACCACATACGCCACACAACATACGCCACACAACATACGCCACACAACAAACGCCCCACCACATACGCCACACAACATACGCCACACAACATACGCCACACAACATACGCCACACAACATACGCCACACAACATACGCCACACAACATACTCCACACAACATACGCCACACAACATACGCCACACAACATACGCCACACACATACGCCACATAACATACGCCACACAACATACGCCACACCACATACGCTACACAACATACGCCACACCACATACGCCACACAACATACGCCACATAACATACGCCCCACCACATACGCCACACAACATACGCCACACCACATACGCCACACAACATACGCCCCACCACATACGCCACACAACATACGCCACACAACATACGCCCCACCACATACGCCACACAACATACGCCACACAACATACGCCACACAACATACGCCACACAACATACGCCACACCACATACGCCACACAACATACGCCACACAACATACGCCACACCACATACGCCACACTAGAGATGGAAATAGAGATCTTGACATTTCAAACTGCTGATGACACAGAATAATTAATCTCCGATCATTAACACGGCAACTATGTAGGCCACGTTGTGAAATAATTATCACCCGCAGCTGAGGAAACAGCAACAAAGAAACACCTGACACTTAAAGGAAGCATACACCCATGCTACAGTTAAACATGGTGAAACAGAGAAATAAAGCTTTGTAAAAAAAGATGTACTTTTTCAAGCTATTAAACCTAACTGTGAAAAAGACTGCATAGTATATTTACTATGGTGGTGGGGAAATTATCGATGATTAGTACTCCCCCCTCCCCCTCTTATTTTTTCATCTTCCCCACGACCTCTTTGTTTTTAGGGCAGTTGGGGGGAGGGGGGGGGGGGGGGTTCTAACATTGAACTACAATAAACCGAGGGATGTAAGGTATTGCTGCTTTTCTAGCCGCCTCAACCATTGACATAATGTGTGGGAGAAGTGACATTTTTCTGCCCAATACAGACTTTGTCTACGAGGTCGACCCAGCATTAAATGGGTACCGGGTAACGTCTAGGAAAGTCAAGGCAATCGGTGTGATGTTAATCATATCACCTATAATCTCCGGATTGGTCTATAAAATTATAAGTGTAGCGTCGCATGGCGATGCGTTCAACGGCCTTAAAGGAATAATTCACTTTACTGTGTTTGTCCAAACACCCTCCATCCCTCCTTTTTTATCCCTTTTACACATCTTTTAGCACCTTCGCTGAATATGCTATAATATGTCATAACAAGAGATAAGTTTGCAAGAATGTAATCATGTAAAAAATTTCCAAGAGCACATAAATGGCAAGTTCTTTGACGGATCTTTACACCCAATTCATATCCGTTTGAAAATAAAGTTGAATCGTTAGCGCTCCCAATCTCACTTTTCCATCTCTCTCTCTCTCTCTCTCTCTCTCTCTCTCTCTCTCTCTCTCTCTCTCTCTCTCTCTCTCTCTCTCTCTTTCGCTCTCTCTCTCTCTCTTTCTCTATCTCGATTAACATTGCAAGTTGTTGCAATGAATTCTAATTTCCCTGTTAAAACATCTCCGTGGTGCAACTGTGTCATTTATAGCATCTTTATCACATGTTGAAACCTGCCGGTGATGTTCCCATCATTCTTCTCTGAAACCACTTGCATATCCCCCCTGCAGGAATGTCCCCCCTTGTCTCCAATTATTGACATCTGTCGTCGGTGCGCTCAAACTGACACCATGTAAGAATCAGGAGCCTTCTTTCCTATTTCGATAAACTAAAATGTATTACGTCATCATCATCATTTTTATCATCATCAGGGGGCTGAGTGGTCTCGAGGAATGGCGTCCGCCTTGAGTGCTGGAGATCCCGGGTTCAAGCCCCAAAGAAAGGCTAGATTTTTTTCTCGTTGACTTCTAGTAATTTTCCCTGGTCTTTGGGTAGTAAGATCGCACGCCCGTGTGTATTCTTGCGCACGTTTAAAAAAATCTTTGGCAGATGGAAAAAGAAAAGAGTAACCTAATGACACTGCCCGGACACAATTTTGAGTTGAAAATCTACCCAAAGTATTTCAGGATCCTCGCTGGTGCAACAGGGTTTGTGCACTGCGCTAAGAAATTCACACTCCGGCTTGAATTAGAAGTAGAACTGAGCACTTATGGGTTACACCCGTGTGCCATGATGTTGATCCGTCGAATAAACATAAACAATAAACAAACATCATCATCGACTTCATCATCGTCATCTTTGTCCTCCTCATCATCGGCATCCTGTTACTTGGTTTATACTTCAAGTAAGGTTTGCAGTCAATTCTTCCATTGCGTTCTGTCGTATGCAACCCTTTTGATACCGTACCGCCTGGTCTTTCCCATCAGTGTTCCTCTATGAAATGTATTTGACGACTATACCATGTTAAATTTTACAATAACAATCAACCGGACTGCATATTGAAATAATCCGTTATTTCTCGTTTATTGTATAATTTACATTGGATGTACTGTTAATTTACTTAATTTTGAATAGGAACACAGCGGAGTTAATAGCAATAGTTACAATTAGTGTGAGAGTTGGTGGCATCTTGTACGCAAGCATAATTGAAAGTGTCACTGCCCTGTTAGAGGGAGTTTTAAGAACTGAGAGAATCCGTAGAATTAGTAGGGAGCTGCCACCAGTAGTTGTCATTTTCTTTGCCGAGTTAGACGACAACACTGATTTGTTGATGAGCAGGAAGGTCAGATGAGCTACTAGTCAGAGAGCTTGGCCGCTGCCATTGATCTGTTGGTAGTTGCCGAAGTCGTTTGAGGGAGGGAAGTTACTGACTTTAATGGGCTTAAGAAATTGATAATTTTGTGGTAATTGCTGTCGGATTTTTCTGTGTGGACGAGTGAGTGAGTGAGTGAGTTAATGAGTGAGTGAGTGAGTGAGTGAGTGAGTGAGTGAGTGAGTGAGTGAGTGAGTGAGTGAGTGAGCTAGCGTGCGGGTGCTTAGGTGATTAAAGGAGAAGCGAGTGGGTGGGTGGGTGAGTGGGTGAGTGGGTGGTGGGTGGTAGGGTGATGGAGTAAGTGGGTTTATGAGTGAGTCAGCACGTTGGTTGAGGAAAGGACTGAGTGAGTAAGTGAGTGTAGGCGAGGGTAGATGAGTGAGTGCGCGAGTGAGTGAGTGATCGAGTGAGTGAGTGAGTGAGTGATTAAGTGAGTGAGTAAGTAAGTGAGTGAGTGAGTGAGTGAGTGAGTGAGTGAGCGAGTGAGTGAGTGAGTGAGTGAGTGAGTGAGTGAGTGAGTGAGTGAGTGAGTGAGTGAGTGAGTGAGTGAGTGAGTGAGTGAGTGAGTGAGTGAGTGAGTGAGTGAGTGAGTGAGTGAGTGAGTGAGTGAGTGAGTGAGTGAGTGAGTGAGTGAGTGAGTGAGTGAGTAAATGAGTGAGTGAGTGAGTGAGTGAGTAATTTAATGAGTGAGTGGGTGAGTGAGTAAGTGAGTGAGTGAGTGAGTGATTGAGTGAGTGACTGAGCTAGCGAGCGGGTGCTTAGGTGATTGAAGGAAGAGTGAGTGGGTGGGTGGTTGAGTAAGTGGGTGGGTAAGTTGGTGGTAGGGTGATGGTGTAAGTGGGTTTATAAGTGAGTCAGCAGGTTGGTTGAGGAAAGAACTGAGTGAGTGAGTGAGTGAGTGAGTGAGTGAGTGAGTGAGTGAGTGAGTGAGTGAGTGAGTGAGTGAGTGATTGAGTGAGTGAGTGAGTGAGTGAGTGAGTGAGTGAGTGAGTGAGTGAGTGAGTGAGTGAGCGAGCGAGCGAGCGAGCGAGTGAGTGAGTGAGTGAGTGAGTGAGTGAGTGAGTGAGTGAGTGAGTGAGTGAGTGAGTGAGTGAGTGAGTGAGTGAGTGAGTGAGTGAGTGAGTGAGTGAGTGAGTGAGTGAGTGAGTGAGTGAGTGAGTGAGTGAGTGAGTGAGTGAGTGAGTGAGTGAGTGAGTGAGTGAGTGAGTGAGTGAGTGAGTGAGTGAGTGAGTGAGTGAGTGAGCGAGCGAGCGAGCGAGTGAGTGAGTGAGTGAGTGAGTGAGTGAGTGAGTGAGTGAGTGAGTGAGTGAGTGAGTGAGTTAGTTAGTGAGTGAGCGAGCGAGCGAGTGAGTGAGTGAGTGAGTGAGTGAGTGAGTGAGTGAGTGAGTGAGTGAGTGAGTGAGTGAGTGAGTGAGTGAGTGAGTGAGTGAGTGAGTGAGTGAGTGAGTGAGTGAGTGAGTGAGTGAGTGAGTGAGTGAGTGAGTGCGTGAGTGAGTGAGTGAGTGAGTGAGCGAGCGAGTGAGGGAGGAAGGGAGTGAGTGAGTGAGTGAGTGAGTGAGTGAGTGAGTGAGTGAGTGAGTGAGTGAGTGAGTGAGTGAGTGAGTGAGTGAGTGAGTGAGTGAGTGAGTGAGTGAGTGAGTGAGTGAGTGAGTGAGTGAGTGAGTGAGTGAGTGAGTGAGTGAGTGAGTGAGTGAGGTGTCATGATATGCCCCAACCTGTCATGGTTAAAGGAAAACGTTTAGCTGTCAACTATACGATTAGTGTATTTCCGGTAAAACTAAATCAATTTTTTTTTAAACTCTCTCATATATTTGTTTAAATTGTGTCCACCAGATTAGATACAATGAAATTTACCAGAAAATAAAGTGTGCCATTTAATATTTTTAACCTCACTATTAAAAAGTTACAGCTGAAAATACTGCTTTGAACAAATGAATTATTGACTACACATTTTATCATGACAATGACACCTACACTCAAGAATTTGAATTCAACATAGGTCAACTCAAAGTAAATCACATTCAGATTTTGGTGTAACGTGTTTATTAATCCTGACAAAAAATAAATACTTCAAGAGAGAGATTGCTTAACGTTAAACTAAGATCGCTCAACGTTAAACTAACGATCATAAAAAAATTCAATAAGTAGAATAAATAATTAGATAATTCACTAAATGAAGTAACAAACTCACTATATAATATATAATTAAAAAATTAACACAAGTTAACTTCTAGTATATAAAACTTCCAGTCAATACAAATAGTTGCATTGAAAATTGCAATTATTTTTTTTAAATGGTAATGAGATGTGAGCACACACATACATAAACACAGCAGATTATGTGATGACGTTTTTTTTTTTTTTTTTTTTTAACAATATTATATATGTCAAAAATATTATATGTTTTAAAAAATGGGGGTGAGGGGTGGGGGGGGGGGGGCTTAAAGTACTATTGAACCTATTTGTTGCAGGTTTGAAAACCATGGACAAAAAACATGTTAATTTGTTCGCAGTACAGACGTAGTTTTAGAGAGGAATGCAAAGAATAGCGTGGCATAAAGAAAAGCGAAATAGATGAAAGTTGTAAACTGGTTTGAAACATTTGACGTAGACGGTCGGTTTTGTTCGGGCACATTATGGGAAGGAAAGGGCTCGAAAACTGTGCAACGACTGATGGGAAGAGAGCAATAGGAAGGCGAAGAAGGTAAATAGATGGATGGATTAGCCGAACAGATGGGTTAGACAGGACACTTAAACCAACATATTCCCATTGACTCATATACGTTAACTGTAGTTCAAAGACACAACATGAGGAACTCTTCTATAACAGATAGTTGTGATATTAAATGAGCAGTGGCTGACCGAGCTAAAAAAAAAAAAGAAAACGCTGACCCCTTTTTCGGACTCTTGGTTGGGAGGGGGGGGGGGGGGTGGAGAGAACATGGGTCAGTTGCAAAGTAGCGGTGCGTTGCAAAGTGGTCATGACGTTTGCCTGGCGCCCTGAAAGTCGTGGGTTCGTTTCAAGGCTGCGCTGTTAAGTTCGCTAGTGCAATTGTTAAGAAGATCGCTGTGGATCGTCGCCGGGGCTACAGAGTTCAGAGTTCGTGCTTTTGTGTTACGCTTTCGGCAGGTGGCTAGCTGTTCTTTGAAGAAAGACTGAGCCATATAAGATTTTTTTTTAACCGGTGCAATGAAGTCGGTCCTATTTACTCTAAATTTAATTATATATAAATGTGTTGCTGCATCTGTGATAAATATACCCACGGGTTATACTCACGGTGTTTGTGTTTCTTATGACTGTAGTACTCCTTGGAAAGAACCTACTGAATCTGCTGGTACTTACAGAATTAATACCTGCATTATCAGAATGTAGAATATACCCACGGCATTGTTTAAATGCAGCTTATTTTACTGATCTTTGGGTGTCATCGTTCAATTTCGTGTAATTAAAATCTCAAAATGTTTACACAGATTTAAAGGGTCGCGTTGTACACGTGCGACCTGTGTATTATTATACACACAAATAGCACTCAAAATCACTTTGGGGGGGGGGGGCGCCTGCATCTTTTTTTTTTAATATAAAAAAGACCAATTTAAAAATGAAGTCTGTCTAAGCTATCTAATCGGCTCTGAGTTAATTGGTCCCCCCTCCCCCTTCTCCTTCACCCCAAACCTAACGCGGTTTATATCTAGTCATCCCATTGTAGGATGTAATTTTTCGTTATTTAAAGCTCTGGCTCTTGCTAGGGGCCGCAATATAGCCCGGGTATAAATATGGTCTTATGGCTGAACGAGGTTTCTGGGACCTGTCCACTGGTGATCCCTCATCTACATGGTGACACTTCGGGTGTTTATCGCTTGTGTGATGTCCTAGTGGGGTAAAAGAGAATAGATAGACAGATACCGCGGTTCCCAGGTCGGCCCAGGCTAAACGGCCCGCAGATGCTGTCCCGGAAAGTAAAGACGATCGTTGTGACCTTGACGACATCGCCCCCACAGAGTGTCCGTTGACTACAAAAACTATCACATGTGTCATATGCCAGGGGTACGGGAAATACATTTTAAAACAGTTTTTAATCTTCGTTTCTGTGTATGTGTGTCTGTGTGTGTGTCTGTGTATGTGTGTGTGTGTCGTGTGTCGTGTGTGTGTGTCTGTGTGTCTGTGTGTGTGTGTGGGAATCGCCTTGGCAGAACGGCTAGACGCTCGCTACGGATCGGAAGGTCGTGGGTTCGCTCCCTAGCGGAGCTGGACTTTTTTCAAAAATGACCCTAGCTCCCAGGTCGACCCAGCCTTGAGTGTGGACCGGGTGCAGTCCCGGGAAGTAAAGGCGACCGGCGTGATGCTGACCACATCACTCATCTTGTGCCGATTGGTCTATAAAATATAGGTCTAGCCCTATATGCCCTATACGCCTAAAAGGCGTGGAAAAGGGTCCTTTACTTACTTACTTTGTGTGTGTGTGTGCAATCGATATCGCTTTCGAATGTTAAGTAACACACACAAAAAGATACAAGGCGAACAAGGAGTGATGTGCAGATCAGATTAACGGATGCATGAATTACCTCACTCCTGGAGTCAAATGGGACCTGATTTCTCATGATACTTGCAAGGGAATGGTGATATCTGGTGCTGCCACGTGATGCTGTCAAAACTAAAGTATGTGTGGAACTAACTTTTAAATAACTTCTTGCTTTTAGTAATGTATGCCTTATTTTGAAATCGTTTCTATGTAACTGGATTTATGTCAGTAGAATATCATAACTGCCGACACTATTTGCTTGTGGTTAAAAGTTTTTTTTTTTTTTTTTTTTAAATAGATTTCAGACGGAAAAAGTGCTTTCTTCTCTTCTTTTAGCGGTTACACATGCGATATTTTACTTATATAGTCAGTTAGAATTCATATATCACTAAATTGACAGCAGAGTAAAAATATGCGAGCTTCTCAGAACATTCCATAATTTTAATTCAGTCTTGGCATCGGCACACAGTGACTCAAAGAACCACTTTCCGGATACCAGTCCAACAACAAATCCATGGTGCCCAGTTCAGTCGTATGAAAAGAGTTAAATATGGAAACCCATTAGCCGAATCAAGTGCACACTGCTGTCCTAGTTCCATTACTGCTAGTAAGTGATTGAGTCTTCTTCACTGGCTGTAAACTCTGGCGGAAAGTTCTTGGTATTTGTCCACCTCTGCACTTCAGTCTTGTTCCAGAACCTGAGTGCACATCCGTTTGACATATCTGACTCATCTGAATGCAGATTGTGGTTCCTTTCCTTTCAGACAGATGCACTCCGACTTCGACGAAAGCTTCCAGTTTGTCCACTTTTACGACATGCTTGTATGGAAGGCAGCAGGTCTATTCTTCTCCCCCCCCCTCCCCTCCCCCCCCAACAATGGGGCCCAGAAATCAGAAGGGGAAGTGAGTGAGTGGTAGTCAATCAAACTAGGACATCACATCGAGCGATAAACATCCGATGACACAAAGTGTCACGTTTCGAATGAGGATTACCCGGGGACCAAAAACCCCGTCCAGCTATTTGTTGTGTTATACTAAGGACCCTGCAACAGACAGGTATTGAAAACAACAAAAATTGCGTCTTGTATTGTGACGTACTGGTTCATCACTGTTAGTGTAGATAGGTAGGTTGTACCCCACCAGGTGATCACACACGCGATAAAACACCCGGTGACATAAAGTGCCATCGTGCAGATAAGCATCACCCGTGGAGAGGTCCCGGAAACTCCTTTCACCCGTTAGGCCATATTTATGGCCCAGCTATTTTTAGGGCCCCGGGCACAAGCTGAATTGGGGCTTCAACAAAAAAAAAATTACATCCCACAGAGGGACGACTTCTACGATCACTGTTAGTGACTGGCTGACTTTTACCCCACCAGGACATCATACAAGCGATAAACACCCGATGACACAATGTGCCACCATGTGGATGAGGATCACCGTGGAGAGGTCTCAGAAACCGCGTTCAGCAAATTGGCCATATTTATGGCCTGGCTATATTGCGGCCCTGGAAAGAGCCAGGGTATGGCTTCAAATAACGAAAAATTTCATCCTGAAAAAGGACGGGAAATAATAATATGGACTGTTAGTGCGAACAACTTCACATAATAATGTTGTATAGGGTATAAAAATAATGGTGCTCCAAATTTTCATTTATAATAAATATATTTCAATCGAACAATATAGAAAACAAATTCTAGATTTTACTTTGTTAATGTGTAAAGTATGATATGAATTTTATGGAACTATATATACAAATTAAATTGACGGATAACACTCATGTCTTTACTAATGAGTGTATCCTAATTACTATTACAAGTGCATTTATACTGTTCATAAAATTACAGAAATGCGGCCAGCAACTTTCTTTTAGGTAATGAGATCCCTTTCTTATTATTCATTTCACTATTTCACGATGTTTCGATTTTAAAAAAAGGGAAAAAAAAAAAGGAATTCGGGTTCCCTTTAAAATATAAATTAAATGTGTGGTTTTTTTTTTTAATTACATTTTTTTTAAAGCGGTGGCTGATGAAAATTTATATAAGGGGACACCATTTCTAATGTGAACTGTTTCTTTCATTGCTTCATTCATATTTTGTTTATTTCTCAGTCTGGTTCCCTCCCATTTTCACCGTACATCTGTATTTCACACTCATTCCCTGTCTCTTTCTCTCTCATTCTACCTCACACTCTCTTCCTCATTCACTGTGTCATTTTGTCATACTAAGTCCTTCTATGCCACTCACTCTTATCCTCTCGACTTTTTTTCTTATCCCCCCTCCCTTTCTAGTTCTCTCTTTCCCTCCCTTCCTCTCTTCCCTGCCCTCTCCCTTGTCCTCTCTCTCTCTCTCTCTCTCTCTCTATCTATCTATCTATCTATCTATCTCTCCTCTCTCATCTTTATCTCTACATTTAAACATTTCAAAAGGCTGACCCTCTGTTCTGAAATGAATATTTGAACTCTAGCTATGCAATGCAGAGTTGACTTCTGTCTCAGTATTCTACTGTAGGCAGCCTTTGCCTGAAGCCAGCGTGGTCTCTTCTGAGAATGTCTGCCGTGTTCGGCAAGCCACTGACAACACACACTCCTAGGGCACTTCGGTTGTGACTTAGTCTTGTTGATTGGTACCTGTAGGCAGGCAGGTGTAAACTGGTCATTTATCTGATCGAGTCAGTGGTAACAGGTGCTGATCGGTCAGTTATATGATTGAGTCTGGGGTAACAGTGTTTGTTTGGTCGGTCGATAATTTTATAGTCAGTGGCGACAGGTGTAGATTGAACAAACACAAAAATAGACATAAACAACAGTTTGCAAAAATTAATCAATGCTTTATAACTGTCATATAACGTAAAGAGTAGTCAGTCATTTGATAAAATCAGTGGTAACAGGGGTGGATTGATAAGTAATTTCATCATGTCAGTGGCCGCATTAGCGCAGTCGATAAGAAGCTCGCTTTCAAATCCAGCTGCGAAACCCATGGTCGTATTCGAAACCGAGCGGCTCCCGGGGTTCACCCAGCCTCTAGGAAATGGGTACCAGAGTGATACTCTGGGGTAAATGGAGGAACGTCGCTGTAGCTACAGAGTTACGTGCGAACGGCGACACAGGCGGACAATTCTTATCAGATGTCCCTACTGATGGCAGAGCACTTATGGTTTATAACCGTGTGCAATTACGCTGGTTCATATCTCCCGACTTAACCTTTTTTTTTAATCACGTCAGTGGTAACAAAAGTAGACTGATGGGTCATTTGAACAATAATTTGTAAGTTTTAACACTTGTAGATTAATCTGTCATTTGGTTAAGTATCGGTCAGCGTTAAAGGTTGCAGATTGGTTGAAAATTTGATCAAGTATTGGTCAGTAGTAGCAATTATAGACTGATCAGCTGTTTGGTCAAGTACTTGTTAGTGTTAACAGTTGTAGATGGATCTGTCACTTAATCAAGTATTGGCTAGTTTTGACAGCTGTAGATGGATCTTTCACTTAATCAAATATTGGCTAGTGTTGACAGCTGTAGATGGATCTGTCACTTAATCAAGTATTGGCTAGTGTTGACAGCTGTAGATGGATCTGTCACTTAATCAAGTATTGGCTAGTGTTGACAGCTGTAGATGGATCTGTCATCTAATCAAGTATTGGCTAGTGTTGACAGCTGTAGATGGATCTGTCATCTAATTAAGTATTGGCTAATGTTGACAGCTGTAGATGGATCTGTCACTTAATCAAGTATTGGCTAGTGTTGACAGCTGTAGATGGATCTGTCACTTAATCAAGTATTGGCTAGTGTTGACAGCTGTAGATGGATCTGTCACTTAATCAAGTATTGGCTAGTGTTGACAGCTGTAGATGGATCTGTCATTGAATCAAGTATTGACTAGTGTTGACAGCTGTAGATGGATCTGTCATCTAATCAAGTATTGGCTAGTGTTGACAGCTGTAGATGGATCTGTCATCTAATTAAGTATTGGCTAATGTTGACAGCTGTAGATGGATCTGTCACTTAATCAAGTATTGGCTAGTGTTGACAGCTGTAGATGGATCTGTCAATGAATCAAGTATTGACTAGTGTTGACAGCTGTAGATGGATCTGTCACTTAATCAAGTATTGGCTAGTGTTGACAGCTGTAGATGGATCTGTCATTGAATCAAGTATTGACTAGTGTTGACAGCTGTAGATGGATCTGTTATCTAATCAAGTATTGGCTAGTGTTGCAAGTTGTAGATAGATCTGTCATCTAATTAAGTATTGGCTAATGTTGACAGGTGTAGATGGATCTGTCACTTAATCAAGTATTGGCTAGTGTTGACAGCTGTAGATGGATCTGTCATTCAATCAAGTATTGACTAGTGTTGACAGCTGTAGATGGATCTGTCATCTAATCAAGTATTGACTAGTGCTGACAGTTGTAGATGGATCTGTTATATAATCAAGTAAAGGCAAACAGTTGTAGATGGATCTACCATTTTATCAAGTATTGGTCAGTGATAACAGATGTAAAATGGTTGGTCAATTAGTCAAGTATTTTTCGGTGGAGAAGATTGATCAAATAGGATTGCAAAGTGACGAAATAGTAAGTAAGTAAATTTTCACCCCACCAGGAAATCACACAGAGCGATAAAAATCGGTGATACAAAGTGCCACCATGCGAATGAGGATCACCCGTGGAGAGGTCCCGGCAACCGCGTTCAACCGTTAATCTATATTGCGGTCCATGGCAAAAGCCAGGGTGAGGCTTCAAAATAACGAAAAATTGCATCCCACAAGGGGGACGATGAAGGTAAGGAATAGTAAGAGTTGTACTGAGACATACAAGAATTATACCGACACCTAATTGTTAAATGCTGTTCCACATTGACAATACCACGCTATTAGCGTTTTCAAAAATCCAGACAATGTTCGTCGCGTGCAAATCTGTTAATTTTACTACGTCCGAAAATACTGTTTATCGCGTGCACATCTTTGTATTTTACTACACATAAATATTCTGTTCATCGTGTACACATCTTCGTATTTTACTACACCCAGATATACTGTTCATGTGTGTATTTTACTAGGCTCGGCTATACTTTTCATCGCGTATAAATTCTTGCATTTTACTACCTCCAGATACACTGTTCATCGCGTGCAAATCCTTGTATTTTACTGCGTCCAGATATACTGTTCATAGCGTGCACATCTTTTAATTTTACTCATCATCATCATGTAGCAGGTCCTTTGCAGAACGGCGTTCTCATCACGATCTGCCTGAAAGAAACTCTGTCTTTTGCTAGCTCTCCCGCCTCATGCACTTTCATACTCAAGGAGTCACTTATATCATGTGCCCATCTTAGTGTTGGTCGGCCCCTGTCCCTCCTTCCTGGTACCATGCCTTCTGCTATAATTGTTTCCAATCCGTTCAGATTTTAGGCTTCCATGATGAGTTTCTTGGGATAGTAATGTGGTAGTTTCCCGTTGCTTTCCACATCCACATGGCTTTAGACTACGTCCTCAGCCTTCACAACCTTTTCGACTGATATGGCAATTTTTACTACGATCAGATATACTGTTTATTGCGTGCAAATCCTTCTATTTAACTACCTTCAGATATACTGTTGATCACGTGCAAATCCTTGTGTTTTACTACGTCCAGATTTACTGTTCATCACGTAAAAAGTCCTTGTATTTCACTACGTGTAGATATACTGTTCTTGCATTTTCTACGTTGACATACATTCATCAGCCTGTCCAAATGTCCAAAGAGTACCCGCAATAGCGCAGTAAATAAATGTAGTCCTAAATGTCTTGGATTCGTTTCCAGAAGGCAAGAGTGTGTTGTTGTTGTTGTCGTTTTTTTTTTTTTTTTTTAACTTCCTGTCATTAGTTTCCAGGTCAACCAGCTAAAATATAATGGAAAGTAAAAGCGGCCAGCATTATGCTGACCATGTAATCCATTGATTATGTGCAATGAAACCAAGGATCTTCGAGTCGGCAAGCCAGCTTCTAGCAGCTACGTTGTCTGTATCTTTCTAGCGGCTCGAAAAGAAAGGGTCGAATATAAGACGGGCCAGTGGGCCCAATTTTGTGACCCTCTAAAAATAAAATTCGTTCGTTCGTTCAATCCTCATTTCCTAAACACAATGTTAAATGCGCAGATACATCATGCTTATGGCATCAGGCATACACAAGCAGGAAGCTCTTTCACAAAGACATAGTATCTTTCTAACCTGGATATGTCAGGAGTAACAAACTATTGGCTATTTTGCCTCTGTTTGAACGATTGCAAAATGTGCTTCCAATATAAACGAGTCAAAGAGACGATGTATGGGACATCAGAATACTGTTTAGAGTGGTTCAATTAGACAATCCTAATCGAACAGTTCACGTTGTCAACATGCGCCAGTGTTTTATTATCTCCACCAAGTAAATTTGCGTGCCCGATGACGTCATTAGCGGCAGTTTTAATTTGTTTGTCACGAGTTTCAAACCAAACCAAAATATTGAGTATTTGATACGTGAAAACGAGACTGTATTAACTAACTCGTATTATTTCGACCCTTTACAGTTTTAGAATTAGGTGGCTGGAGTAGGTAGAATAAGTACACAGGAGCCGAAATGTAGCAATGTGTCAAGGTATCAGAGCCCTAGCTCCCCCCCCCTCCCCTTTACCACCACCCAGTGTTTAAGGATCCATTTGAACCCTCTTGACCCCCACCCCCCCCCCCCCCACCCCACCCCCAAGTTTTAGAGAGCTGAGAACCCCCCTCCCCCAACTCCTTTCCTAGAAAATGTATAAGTTGTCTCACTTTTTATGTATGTGTTTATACATTTCTTATTGTTTAAAAAATGTAACTAGATTTTTTGTCATTCAGCGTATTATTATTATCACTCTATTATTAACATTATTATTGCGCACATAAACAGTGCACAAGCTCCTTCAGCGCCCCGTCACTAAAAAATTATAAGAGTTTAAGCCTCCCCCAATGTTTTCTTCGTGAAGATGTTCAAGGTTAGTTACATATCCTTTACAGGACGTTGCAGAACCAACCCCAGCAGCCCCTGGCTGTTGTGTGGTTTCTCTAGGCAAATTTACGTCCAGTAGTTTGCCATAACTGGACGATCGGCCCCCTGATACCACTGTCGAAACCAACGCAAGGCTCGTGTCGAGGACACCCATAAAACAGCATACAATAATATTAAATGTATGCATGCATGCATGAGCGCACAAGCAACTGGGAAGTTTGATAAAAGAGACAAGAAATCGAATACTTCGACTAGTCTTTTTTTTTTTTTTTACGTGGTTTAGGCGTTGAGAATCTGACTTGTAATTCCAACGTGCCGCGATCGAAACCGACTCCTGGCTGCGTGGACTTTTATCATGGTATGGGACGTCGGGTAAATTTGTAGTTTAAAATCTACGCAAAGTATTTCAGGATTCTCGCCGGCTGCTACAGAGCGTGTGAATTGAGCTGAGCTTCTTCGGACTCAGACTTGAGTTAGAACAAGAACGGAGCACTTTTAGGTTACTACCCGTGTGCCATGATGTTGATCAGTTGTTCAAATTTCAAACTTCTAACTTCATTTCCAACTGCCAAGGACATCTAGTTATTGTATCCTTCCTCCATTAAGATCGCTCCTGCTTTTGATGCGCAACAATACACATGGGCGTCTGATCGTACTACTCAGAAACCAGAGAAAATTTCTAAAATCCACCTGAAATAATCCCAGCCTTCCTCGGAGATTGAACCCGTGATCTTTCTATCTCAAAACATGCATGTGGTACTCAAGTTCATTTTTTAAAATAGTCCTACGCCTAGATGGAAAAAAAAAGAAGAGAGAAAGCAGAAGGTGTGATCACGCGATCGGTTTCCAAATATGCTAACCTTAATTAGACAATTGTGCCAAAGCTAATCAAGTAATGGGCAACTATCTGACCTGTTGACACAATGTGTGTCAGATACCTCGGAGCATTAAAGTAAATCTTATCAGAACTATTCTTTGGCCATCACTATGCTATCAGTGCCAAACGTGGACACTTACATGCTCCAATGAACGTAAAATTGTGACAACAGAGATGAAATGCCTTAGAAGAGCTGCAACAAGAATACCTAACAAGAATACCCTAGTACTATCCACCACAGCGAGCCACACTAAAACGTTACAACGGGTATAGAGCGAGTGGAAGACCTCGGAAAATATGGAGTGATGGCATTAAGAACAGCCTAACAGAAATGAACATCAGTTTCAATAGTGCTCTTGACAGAGCTCATCAGCGAACATTACATCTCCCCCCCCCCCCCACCCCCCACCCCACCCCCTCAGAAAATATCATGTCATTCTTACATTTAAATTGTACGGATATGAGTCGATAACTATTTCGCAGTCATTAATGGAGAAACAATTATGGGCTTTTGAACTAAAATGCAATACACAGATCATCAGAAGACCAAAGACTAAGAAGCAAATAAACACTATTATCCTAAACAAATAGGAACATCAAGGGAAGAGTGGCTTTCAGAAACCATATTTAGGCCACGGTGAACGGGGAAAAATAGTGGCGGAGTGCATAGTACCAGGAAAGAGGAACAGAGGCCAACCAGCTCAAAGATGGGCACAGGACGTGAGACAGCTCAGGTAGAAGAGTGCACGAGGGGAGAGAGGTGGAAGGAGACCACGTTTATTTCAGGTGAGCTGGGATAAGAGCGACGTTCTGTGAAGCCCCTCTTATATGAAAAGGATAAAACACTTATATCGATAACACCTCAAGGGCCCAAAATAAAGTAAACCCAATCTGTGTGTTATGTATAAGCGTACAGAAACACACACAGTTTTGTTTTTGTGCCTGGACACACGGGGTAATGTGGGAAGGAACGAACGGATTTGCTTGCTGGTAGGGCCACGACATTCTAAGTTCAGTGCTCTCAAGGACTCAGGACGAGAAGATGATCTAGAAGACGACGTTAAATCGGCAACACATAAAAGACTACAAGAACTTCAGGTCAAAAGAGATGTCGCCAAACATAAACACTATACAGGTAGCCAAAGAAGAGAATTAAACCAACACAAAACTGGTGTTATCAGTCGCCATGCGCTGAGCGATAAAGTTAAGATGGGATTCGAGCGTTTGTCGACTTGTCTGACGTGCAATGAGGATAATCTGTCGATTAACTAACAGCAAACACGCAGAGTAATGGATACGAGAAACAGTCTCACAAAAGAGCTTTGACACATACCAAGTGTTGGTTGAGAAATCGTAGCACTCCACGAGCGATGTCGTGCGGTCCCCACTGTAACCTCCAATAGCATAGAGAATATCTTCTAGAACTTCAACAGCCAGGTTGCTAAAATAATACACAATACAACGCATGAGTCAACACACTCATCATGTTCCATGCCAGTTAGCGTTGAAGATAATGATTTTACAATCTCATACGTTCACCTCTGGAGACGCCGTGGTTTAGCGCTAGGCGCTCGCCTGCGGATTATAAGATCGTCGGTTTGGGTTCTGACAGGCCGTGAGTGGGTACCATGTTGAGTCCTGGGAAGTGAAGGCAGCCGGCGAGATGCAGACCACATCTCCCACCGAGTGCCGATTAGTCTGCAAAATATAGGGCTAGCACTATATTCCCACTGGCAAATAAGAACCTCTTTTAACTACAGTGAAAAGGCAAAAAACGCAATGGTATATTCATATAATAAGATCCAACGGTCTTTCAAACACAACACAATTTTGTATCTCTGCTTTCTCTCAGTGCCTGTGTTTTCCCAGCTTTCTCCATTTCTAATATGGGGGTTGATTTCATCCCTCCTGTGATAACTCTAAGCGCTTGATTTTGCACTTTTTCCAACTTCTTTAATGTCGCACTAGATGCTGAACACCATGCAGTTGACCCATATTCCAAGCGTGGTTGTATGCTCTGCTTGTGTACTTTACTATTTTCCCACTGGCTCCCCATGTGGTTCCACTTAGTTTTCTTAGCATGGCTGTCTTCTCCTGGTTTTGGTTGCTGTCGTGTTCGTATGTTTTCTCCATGTCAACCTGTCATCAAATGTGACTCCGAGGTACGTGGGCTCTTTATCATCTCTTAGGGGTATTCCGTTTATTTTAATAATGCTCTCATTTTGCTTTGGGAAGTGGGTGAAGAGTGTTGTGCTACATTTGTCTGTGTTAATGCTGACATACCATATATTCGCCTATGCCTCAAGTGCATATGTAGCTCGCTGTAGTGTTTTTGTGGCTATCGTTGCATGTTCATTGGTCCACCACAGTACCAGGTCGTTGGCATACATTGCCATTTTGATTCTATTTCGTGTCTCAGCAACCATGTCTTTGTTATATAAGAAGAAAAGTGTGGGCGACAGGACACCACCTTGAGGGACGCGTTGTCGCAGTAGAACTGTAGAACTTTTTCACTTTTAAAACCATCCACCTGTACCCGAGTTCTTCTGTTTTGTAGATATGCTTTAATCCAGTTGTGAATTCTTTCATTTAACTTTATAGTTTCTCATTTTCTTTAAAAGCCCCTCCTTCCAAACCTTGTCGAAAGCTTTCCTTAAAAATATCCAGGGATGTATTTGCAATAATCAGGATGTTCAGCAAAATCAATGTTAGCCATCGCTCTGATATTTCAACACTACGTTGTGTGTGTGTGTGTGTGTGTGTGTGTGTGTGTGAGCGCGCGTGTGCGTACATGTGTGTGTGTGTGTGTGCGTGCGTATGTGATTATTTCTTTTGTTATTTAATATTTTGTTTTATTCGGATGTTGTTGTTTTTTTTCTCTAAGTTCAAGTAACAAGGCTTAGGCTGTATCTTGCTGTCATCTTTTTAATTAATTTTTGTTATGCTGGGTGGGGGTGAGGCTTAGGGGGTCTTGCCATACATTCAATGGTGGGGGAGGGGTGCCACCTAAAAAAAAAGTTGGAGCCAACCGATCTACTCACAACATACTAATAAGAGTGTACCTAGAGTTATGTTGATGAGAGCCATGGTAAACGTGGTATATAAACATGTTTATCATATGTTGGACATTACAAAACGACAATCAATTTACACCTCTACTAATCAGGCGGAAGAATTAGAGGGGTATGTAAAAACAGAGGTTCTGACTGTGAATGAATTATAAAATGAATGGATGAAATAATGAACAACTGTGTTAAGGAATCAGTCATTCAAAATTCTAGATCTTTGCATTCGGTATATTCCCAGATGTGCCCTCTCCTTCTTTCCATAGTTAATGAAAAGTTTTCACACTAATGATGCCGGTGACATTCTGATTGAATCTCTTCTCTCCAGTCCCCTGTGCATTTAGCGTCGCCCAGTCTGTCTCCTTGCTTTCAGCTGAACCAGTTGGGACATGTATGGATATTCTAAATTAGCAACATGTCATGATGACTAACCCACTTTTCTCAATATGTATCAACAGAAACCGGATCGCAAACATGTCTAAGGGAAAAACAAGCTGAGGCACGTGTCAAGGCAGCAGAAATGTTACTTCTAGGAGGATGATGGACATACAAACAAAACGAAGCAATTAAACGTATTCGTTAGATAGTCGCATTGTCAACTTCCCTAAAATGGGTCAAAGCATAACTGCATCTGCCCTGTGCTACGAAAACCTTACATTAAACAGAATGCAGTCTCGGCAATGTCAACAGCACATCCACCCATTAAAACAGCCGTAGAAGTACCAATAACAAGAGTCCACCGCTAGAACTGCAATTGACTATCCACGGAAGTAGCAGTTGAAACAAATTAACAGTTGCACATGCAATAATGCAGTTGGCGCCACCAGTTCTACCGCAGCGGGACACCACCATTTTCAAAATCTGCAGTTCACCACACAAAACACATTGGACGCGGTCAAAATGCATTGAAAATTAAACCCGCTGCCATGAACAGCTGTGTAGCTCATACGAGTGGAAGCAACTAAATTGTTAAGACAGAAAAAAATAACGGTCGGTTGCAAATCCGCTATATTTGACCGAAAACCGGGATGTTGAAAAATGGGATGAAATCGATAAGTTTGTGAGAGAAAATTAACATAAACAGAACACATTTGTTATTATACTATACGAATAAATATAAACAGACATGAAAACTTAACAATTGGCAAACTTTAAGCAGAAAGCCAAAACGTGAAGACAACGATTTTTGTAAAAAGACAATTGCTTGATCACAATGCGTAGTCTTGACAAGACCATAGACTTCATTTGAGGCCATGGTGATTGTATGGGACGGCGAATCATCAGTGCTCATACTTACGAGCATGTAAAATAACAATGATGATGATGGCGATGATGATGATGATATAAGCTGAGACTGGGGCTGTCTTAAACTGTCATCATCTTCCCCAATTTTAAATGTTTATATTGTGCTTAAAGAAAAAAAAAATTACCAAAATAAATAAATTATTTTTTTTTCAAAAATCTCAAATACCTGTCTACATTAAGGTACAAAGAAAAAACCAGCTCTATGCTTAGCGTCTAACATTATCAAACCATCGCGAAATGCAAATAGTTTGTTTGAGATGGGTGGCTGTAACATCAATAAGGAATACAGACCAGCTGTTGATTGACACACCGGTCTTAATCAGGCAATGAATAATGCAGTCAATCAACTAAACAACGTATGTATAATGCAGTTCCCTGTACAGACAACGGAGCCAGGGTTGTAACGGCATTTGTCTTCAAGTTAAAGAAAGCAGCAATGCTGGATTTCAAGCGGAATATCAAATGAGCACGGTCTCTAGTGACAAGATGTTGAATACATGTAGGAACAGTTCAGACAATACTAAATGCTGTGTGCTATCGTTCACCGATCTGGTGGCAATGCGATAGTGACTAAAATTTCTCTTCACAGGAAGTGCATACTTTCATTACATGACTTAAGTGACATTATTCGAAGTCTCTACAAGGATAAACACTGTGATAGGCCCAGCAAACCGGTAGTGGATTTAAATGTTCACACACACAAAAACTGCTCTAGAAACTGCATGTGAAAGTAGGAAAGCTATCAAACAGAACAACAGTAAACAGGGCTCGAGACCAGGCAACTGAGCGCGCCTTGGCTCGGCTACCTATCATCCGTATAGTGCGCCACTTAACTGCACAAAGCAGATATTGACAACATAAATAACATGGAACACATAACATAACTTCTAAAAGAAATATAATTTACATTTGTATAACAATTAAGGCAATACGGACTAATTATTAAGAAATCCCTTCCTGTCAAGGTAATTAATTTACACCAGGATGCGGTCGTCACAAGGGTCCTAACTATAACTTCAAGGGAGGTTAAACAAGACTGACATTCTAGATGCGATTAATCGGATCGCAGTCATGCCAAACCTTCGGGTAGTCGCATGAAGGGGGAATGACTGAATTAATCAACAAGAACTTCTTCTTTTTCTTCCTATTCTTCTTCTTCTTCTTCCTCTTTCGTTCACTTGAAATAGATTATCTATGTCTGCAGTGTTGTCTCTAGTATGAACTTTACTGCCATTTGCAATTCACTCAGCGACCCAGTAAAGTTTGACTTGCACCGATGTTTCTCTTGCCAAAAGTTTTGCCTTGATATGTTGTATTGTGGACAGTCTTGGAGGACATGATCTGCTGTCTCATGTGCCAGTCCACACGTGCATATGGCTGATTTGTCGATTTTAAATGTTGTTTATATGTGGCTGCAAAGTCGATCGTGTCCTGTTCTAAGGCGTAGAATAATAACTTGCTTTGGTCTGTCCATAAAATAGCAATCTTCTTGTGCAAGTTTTGGTGGTTTTATGATTTATTTTATTATTTCTCTTCTTTTGTTGATAAGAGACTGGCACGTCAAATTGTTTTTCCTTATCTAGTTTATCAGCTCTTTCATTTCCATGAACTTCACAGCGGGATGGGGATGGTATCCATTGCATAGTTACCTTACACCGGCTGCATATTTTGGAGAGTAGTGTTCGTTTTCCAGACTGGAGTGCCTGAAGCACCGCTCCTGCATCTGTCAGAAATACAACGGGTTGTGAAATATTACGTACATTTAACAGTTTCTCAGCTGCTATTTTGACTGCTTGAACTTTTGCAATCTAGTTGTGACAGTGCTTTCCTGTGGGTATTTTAGCTGTATATCTGGTATTATTTGGATGCTAATATAACCCCTGCTCCTCCATCTCTGCTTGCGTTTTGCGCTGACCCATCCGTATAGACACGACCCCAAAGATTATGTGGGTATTCGTTATCAAGTAGAGCTAGGGTGGTGAATCAAGAACTGACATCGCTGTACTGGTGACATTCCCACACGTGCTTCATTTCTTTCTTTAGCAGCTAACTAAGATTCATGTTAATAGTACCAGTTGCATCCTCCTTGAAAGTCCGTCTATATATCCCCCTCAGTGCAGAAAATATCTGCCAGAACCTACACTCACTCTAGGTTGAATTATTCTTTTAGTTTCTGTTATGTTACACTAGCCATTCGATCCCAGAGAACCTTCAAAATGTACGCTTTATCGTAAAGCAGCCTACAACCCAGAGGAGAGGCGACAGCTAATCTATCAGAATGCTTGTTACCTCGCACACCTTAATGACCTGGACAGAAAATCCTGATATGCTCCTGATCTTATCAAGTGATGCAGGACACAATTTTCCGACGGATTCTCTGTCAGTACTTTACAATTTTTAAATGTTGGACTGTGCTTTTCTCAAGCCTTTGGAAAGCTGCCGTTATAGTCTCCATCTCCATTATCATACTGGATATAGTGACGCTGTACGCCAGCGCTCTGTTTTCAAACAATGTTTATTAACATTTGTAAACCTTTCCTCCACCCCCCCCCCTTTTCCCCCACCATCTTCCTTTTTCTTAAATCTTACTACAGACCCATCGATGTATATAGTGAGCGCGTAAAGTCAGTCAGTGTTGTATGCTAAATGTGAGGTGGCATATGAGCATACGGTCCAAGTATCTATTTCATGATTCTCGATCTAACTCTGTAGCAGACACACAGTCCAGGAAAACTCAACAAACTGTTCACCCTCATAAGTTTAATCACAAAACGTTCGGCTCTACCTACCCGGTACGCCATATATAAAACCGAATCAACATTACGTATGTCCACGCGCTGGCGAACAGAGATTCCCTCCTAAGATCCACATTCTCCAAACATTTCCAGCCGTGCTCCATAATACAGCCTTAACTCGCTGTCATTCAGAACTCTTGAGCTCACCGCTTTAGTGCCTAGGTCGCTGGCTAACCCTCACTTCAGGGCTAGCAGTAAGAATGAACAAGCAAAATCTAGCTTACCCAACGTGACCTCTGTTGCTATACTCAGTAACAGGTACTTCCACATTGGCTGACATTGTTATGTGCATCACCGTGTGGGTTCCAGGGCCTCGTTGTGGGGAAAGACGAGAACAGATCCACTGCCTCCCCAACAATCATGTCGAAAGAGTCGAATAATTAGGGTGTTCCCCAACCCCCCACCCCCACCCCACCCCACCCCACCCCCACGAACAAACTTTCAAAAATGGGGCCCCTGACCCCACACGGGGCAAAGTTTTACACGAATACCTACCTGTTCTTGGTCAGTGCATTTTTAACAAGCATTTGTGTATGTGTGTGTTGTGTTGTCTGCGTAAATGCTCTTTTTCCAGTCTGTACCGTATATTGCTTCTCCTTCTCTTACTGTGCCATGATATATATATATCATAAGGACAGGTAAAAAGTATAAAGAGAATATCCTAAAAGAAAGTGCCCACATCAGGGGGAGACAATATACATTCTTTGGTCAAGTGATGATTGGGAGAAAACTGAAGTACATCGTGACAGTAGGAAAGTTGGAGGGCAGGAGAGGCAGAGGGAGACCGAGAGAACAGCTGCTGGACAGTCTGACGTATGTCATGGAGAATTATGTGTCACAATTGGTTGAGAGTACACGAAACAGGGACAGGATAGACCTGACTAAAAGGCCAAACGACAGGGACTTTAAGAAAAAGATTCCTCAAGGAATATCACGTGGGGTAGCCTAATCTCTCTCACGGAGCAACGTTCGTGTCACTGCCCAGAAGCCACGCGAAACACTTTTTTTAAAACCACCCGCCTTGTAAGTTGAACTAAAAGCTTGTGTTTCCTCTGTGATCCTACGTTGAGGATTGTAAAGTGTATTCACTGACCCGTAAGACTTTGCATTTTCTTTCAGTACCATCCCTAACCTTCTTTTCATCCCAATTATTGGTCCCGCCCGCCCCTAATCCCCTCCCCATCCCCAATCCCCACCCCCTACCCCAACCCCATGTCTGGACTTCAGGTTACTCTCTAACCCTCGGGGGCCCCAACATAACTTTACTATTGAAGGGGGTTTCTGGGATTTGAACCTGGGGATTTCTCATCCCCCTCGCTCTCATTCGAACAGTGGCACTTTGCGTCACAGGGTGTTAATCCCTCAGTGTGTGGTCCCAGTTAGATTTAACTTCACTTACTCACTCTTCTCATCACTGAAAATTCAATCAGGCTTACCTCCTCGGATGTGGCATAGGCTCTAGAGATGTCCATTGCCTTGTCTCTGGGCTGTAGTATTCCATGGTGGACAGCCTCACTGAGCTGTCAGAGCCATCAAATCCGCCTACAGCATACAGGTAGTTCTTGTAGGCCACAACACCGAGCCCACTGCGGCCAAGGGGCATTCCGGGCACAGAGAACCAACGGTCAATGTCCGGGTCGTACATTTCAACAGCTCGGATACATTCCATGCCGTTGAACCCACCGCAGACGTACAGCTTGTCTGGAGTGGAGCAAGAGACACAGTTACCCTACAGACATCTCATTCTGTTACAGAGACTTAGAACTGGGATTTATGTCCACAGCTACGTTATTTACTGCCTGGTTAATTCACATCTTAAACACCAGCAGAACATTCTGGTTGTTCGTCTACTCCAAGACCTTGGTCTTGATTCAGAACTTAAGCTGTGCGTACATATCCGTTTTACAGATTTGGGCTATTTGTTTGCAGAATGTTGGCTTCTTGCCTCTTAGGCACATGCACTCAAACTGAAGGAAACACCCCTGTTTAGTAGCCGGGGAGATTGGGAAGGGGAGGAGGCGAATCTATTCTTTGTTCTCCAAAATGGAACCTTATAACCCACACGGGAAAAAAAAAGTACAGGACCCTTTTCACGCAACCGACTCTTCAGGCGTATGGTGTTTAACCATGTTTTATAGGCAAAACGGCACTCGGTGGGTAATCTGTACACCATCGCATGAACGCCTTTACTTCATAGGCGATGTCCTGACACTCATTTTAGATTTTGTCGACCAAGGAGCCCTAGGTCATTTCTTCAGAACAAATAAAAACGTTGAGGTCAGAAAGCAAGCGTATAACTTCTGTTCTACCGCGACTACCGGTTGCTATTTCAGAACCACTTAGTGGTGACTTGATGCATGACAAGCTAGATGTTGTGAAGGTCCTTTGGGAGCGAGTAAGCATTGCTGAGGTGCAAACAGATCATCTTGGTCCTGAAGAGAATGTAATAAACAGAGAGACAGTGTATTGATCGGCACTCAAAGAAAGAAGAGAATGGTAAACAGATTGGTGCAGCAAGGAGTCGCTAATGGATCAGGCCAACGCTCAACACTCAGTAGAGGGGCAAGACAGACAAACAGTCAGACTGTTACTGGTACTAATGAATATGGAACTGTGCTTCCTGCTAAAGATGGGAACCGATCATTTATGATAATTTTCTGAGTATCATAATGTCAGTTCTCAGCTCATGTGTAAAATTCTAATAAACTACACGCCTTCATTACACACCCTGGTGTGGCTGCTAGAGGCTCGTCTGCGGTTTGGAAGGTCATAGGTTCAGGTTGTTTTTTTTTTTTTTTTTCAAAAATTACCTTGGTTCCCACGTCGACACAGCCTTAACTGGGTACCAGGTGAAGTCGTGGGACGTAAAGGCAGGGTGTGTGATGTTGACCACGACACCTATATCGAATGGCGATTGGTCTATAAAAATATTTGTCTGCCCCTACACCTGAAGTGTGGGAGTGGTCCTTTGCTGTTACTTTACACCCAATGAGTTTATATAGTTAACAGTTATGAACAAATAGAAAAGGAAGCAATATACTTCAGTGCGTGGAAGAAAACATACACACACATACACATACACGCACACGACACAGCACACACGTACATATAATCTTTTGAGTGAGAAAAAAAAATGTACTGACCATCAAGAACTGCCACGCCTGCATCACTTCTCTGGTGTGTCATGGGCGAGATGAAGCTCCACTGGTTTTTGTTTTTGTTGAAGCGCTCGGCGCTGTTGAGGCGATAGACTCCATCGTAACCGCCTACAGCGTAAAGGTAGCCTTTTAGTTCTGCTACCCCCACGTAGCATCTGTAATGTATACACATCTGGGTTTCAGTTTCCCTCAGTTAACGTTAGTTGCGTATCCCCTGGCTGTTGTGTGGTTTTTCTAGGCAAATTTACGTCTAGTAATTTGCCATTGCTTTCTGGACGGTCGGCTTTCTTGACACCACTGTTGAAACTAACGCAGGGCGCATGGCCCGCAGTTGAGATCGAACCCGGCATCCCGGCATTACGATGCGTTCGCATCGACTTGGCCACAGAGCCGACATTTCCCTCAGTAAAGTCTCAGCTATAGCACTGTGAAATGTGGTTTCACTGAAGCATTCTTAGAATTTTGGGGACAACTAAACATAGCAGCCCAGATGTTTTGACAGTGGCGAGGGATCGATGACAACTTATCACAAACATCAGAAAATGACAGTCAACATTAGGAAAAGAAAGAAGCTTGAAAATATTGTGACCACTTGGGAGGAGGGGGGGGGGGGAGCGAGGGGGTGTTACAGAGAAAGACAACGTGACAAGATTCTTGACAGTCTTGTGTCACTTGTGTGAAGGGATGTCAGCACACGAAACTGATGCGTGCTGTTGCAGATCGCAATTGTCGAGAAGCTTAGTGGCCCATGCCAGTCTTCAAAGCACTGGATGATGATGATGACGATGATGATGATGAGTATGAGAATGAGGATGATGATGATGAAAGCATAGTGGAGGATGTAGTCAGTGTCCATGAGGCATTTCTTTTCAGATAATTTCCACACAAGATATTATACACATTGTTTAATTCCAGTTTCATGTGGGGGGGGGGGGTGGGGAGAGAGACTGGCACGACAACAAGCTGGAAATGTAAAACCGCCTCTGTCAGAGATAGAACCGAGACTACTCTCAGTGCAGGCTAGCGTACTAACCATTCTACCACAACTGCTTTTTTGTGTGTGTGTGCGTGTGTGTGTATGTCTGTCTGTATGTATGTATATATGTATGTACGTCTGTCTGTATATATATATATATATATATATATATATATATATATATATATATATATATATATATATATATATATATATATGTATGTATGCATGTATGTATTGTATTGTATTGAATGTGTGTATGTATGTATGTGTACGTATGTGTGTATGTGTCATGAATGTTTGGCATCCATGTATGTATGTATGATAACATTGTACCGGAGTAAAAAGAAAGCACACATGAACAAGCAACGCATTCCTTCCATCTTAGACAAGTGACAACGCATGACGTTAAGTAAAAAAAAAAAAAAAACGGAAGAGCACCGTAAACTGAGGTAAATTAAATTCAACAATGCAAAAAAAGATGTTAATAACATAAACAAATATAAACAAGACTTTCTAAATGCGAACAATTAAATTAGAAATTGCTACGTGTTCAACGTTATTGTTGTATGGTACAGAAGCGAGAACAGTGATCAAACGATTGGACCCTGGTTGAATTAATTTACATATATCTTCATGTCATGATATTACACGTTATAAAAGGCTTGCAGTCAATTTCTCCATTTGTTATGTTCTGCGCAATCCTTTCAAATTCTTGGATAGAATCCAATCCAGCACATTTGGCATCTTTTAGCAACTCCTATTTCAGGTGTTTTAGAAGTCGTTTCCTCCTCTAACTCTCACTGAGGTGTCTACTGGATGATTGATTATAAATATACACACACAAGCTGTACTTCAGTCAGTCAGTAACATGTCCTTTGCAGAACCTTGCTCCCATAACAACCCCCCAGAAGATTTCTTGATCACAAGCAAGATGTCCAGCGTTCGATACACATATCTGGAGATCATCCGCCACATCCTGCATCCATCTTCTCTTTGACCTTCCTCTTCCTCTTTTCCCAGGCATATGCCCCATCATTTCTGTTCTCTCTAAACTTTCACGACGTGTCAAGTGACCTAAATATTTACATTTTCTGTGTTTAATCGTCTTTAATAGACGACCTTCTTCAATATTCAGTTCTTGAAGTATGAATGCATTTGTTCTTTTCTTTACCAATGATATTCTTAGAACCCGTCTATAACATAGGTTTTTAAAGGCAATTATGCGCTGCTCAGCTTGTATAGTAAGTGTCCAGGTCTCACAGGCGTGTGTTGCAATGGGAAAGATACATGCTTTTAAAAATCTAATTTTTTTTTTTTTTTTTTGGTAGTTCTGTTTGTCCCACTCCATAATTCATTTTGTATACTAAACTGTACTTCATTTGGTGAAATGTAAAATATAGAAGATCTTGAGAAGTGGAACGTGAAAAACGAGAAAGGTTGTATATTCTGGGAACACGCAGGAACATGCCATTATACGGAAATCATTTTTGGGATAATGGGCACAGTCAGATGAATGACGATGCAAAGAGATGCAGATTAACAGTAGTGTAACAGAATGCAATACCAAAATGGGGTAGAAATTATCGAAGATCTGTCAGATCCATGTCTCTTTTTTTTTTCTTTAAATGAAACGATGACGCAGCTTTCGATGTGTCTTTCGGGTGAGTATTGAAACTGATGGCGGCGTCCGTGGCTTAGGCGTTGCGAGTCCGACTCGTAATTCCAACGTACCGCGATCGAAACCCACTGCTGGCTGCGTGGATTTTTATCATGGTACGGGGCGTCGCAGCTCGACACAGCCTAAAGTGGGTACCAGGATGTATGTCCTGGGGAAGTAAAGACGGCCGGCGTAATGCTGACCACATTACCTACCTAGAGCCGTTCGGTGTGAAAAAATGTCGGTGCTCTTCCTATCTGCCCGATGCGCCTGAGGCGTGAGAAGGGATCTTTACTTACATTTTTTGAAACTGGTCATAATGGCGGCAGTTTGTGACAATCATAAAGGTGACAGTTTGTGACAACAATAATGGTGGCAGTCTGTGACAATCTTAATGGAGGCAGTTTGCAACAATCATAATGGCGCCAGTTTGTGACAGTTTGCTGTTAGCACTCTTTAGTCTTTACACGTTTAAGTCTTTATGTTTGATAGTGTTCTGTTATGCTGAAGGGAGTCATGGAAACATCAAGGTGTCACAATTAACGAGTTCCCAAGACTGACCATTGGAATCCATTCCATCGACTTCTGGTAGAGACTAAGCACTGGAATGATGAATGTTGAATTAAGAATCGACATCATAGCACTCGGGACAACCCCATAAGCGTTCCGTACCCATCTTCAGCAGCAGATAAAAAGTACCAATTCCTATGGCACCAGTAATTGTCTGACTGTATATCCGTCCCGCCCCTCCCTTGAGTGTTGAGCGTCGATCAGATCCCATGGTAACTCCTCGCAGCGCCATTCTCCTCAGACCGTAAAGATCTATTTGCGCTTTCGCATTGTTCACTTGCTCCCAAAGGGCCCTCACAACGTCTAGCTTGTCATACACCAGTTCACCACCAAGTGACTTAGTACTTATTGGATTCTACTTGTGCCATTATATCACTGTACTAAAAAATATGCGCATAAACAATGAGAACAACAAGTGTACCGTTTCGTGTTCATTGGGGTGACGTCTTGCCAGGTGAGTGTTTCCGGCTTGAACTTACAACAGCTGCTGAGGTACACCTGGCCACTAAAGCCTCCAATGATATAGATTTCATTGTCTAAAGTCACCATTCCATGGTAGGAACGAGGTGCTGAAACCCAGAGCGGTAATCAGTTTGTTAGAAGGGCTACCAGAGATAAATATTACTTTTTGGACCTAGATATACCAGTAAGCTATGGTTTCCAGCACACAAAAAATGGGTTACATCTGCTTGACAGTTTTGCTAGTTGTAATTTATTAGAAGGTTGTGGCTCTCATCCTAACGAGCAATGGACAGCAAGTACACCAAGGTAGCACATCGTCTAGCCTTTACAAGTGCTCTAAATATACAGTATTAGACAGATGACCTGTTTGCTGTCATCCGGGAAGCCAACTTCTCGTGCCCGACTACTTCCATAAACGACGGCCTGCATTTCTGGTGGTGATGGCTTTTGACGACTCTGAAAACTGAAATGAGCATTTGCTGCTTGTGCATATTTATGGATTGCTCCAGGACTAGCTATTTGTTTATCAGTTTTTCAAATGCGACAATGCGGGACATTGCATGTGATTTGCACTGGCACAGGAACGGAGCAAGTATGGGGAAACCCGATTGTGGTGATGTTGAAACCTCGACTAAGACTAAGACCGGGATGTGACTCTTACAGGTAAACCTTTGGACAGCAGCCTGAGGTAGAAAGGTGAGGGAGGGAGGTGGAGATAGCGCAATCAGCACGTCAGTTAGAAGGCTTTACACGCATACGTCATTTTGTGATTATTCCTTTTCAGGTGATTCGAACATTCAACTGTTTTAATTGTGACGGTGTAACTGGTGCCTATAATTCCTCACTTGTATTATATTTTTGATGAATCCATGAATACGCTTCAGAAAATCCGTACAGGTAGTCTACGCTCCGAATGGGTAGAAAGCATTCGGAAGCCGGAGTTAACCTCCATCGTCTGGATCTACACATCTGGGCACTCAGGGCTGAATGGTAATAAAAAAAAACTGACCAGCTGGCAAGTAATGCACTAACGCAAACAGCGTGAAGCACGAACGGAGATGAAATCGTTGACGCCGTATGGACAAGGTTGGGGGGAAATGGCGAATCTTTGACGCTAACACGACACTGTGAGACTGAGGTGTTAAGATGATGTTCAACACTACTAGGGCATCACACCGAGCGATAAACACTCGTTGACACAATGTGCCACAATTCGGATGAGGATCAACCGGGGACGGGACACAGAATCCCCGTTCAACTGAATGAATGAATTTCTACCCCACCAGGACATCACACAAGCGATAAACACCCGATGACACAAAGTGCCACCATGTGGATGAGGATCGCCGTGGAGAGGTCCCAGAAACCGCGTTCAGACAATTGGCCATATTTATGGCCTGCCTATATTGCGGCCCCTGGCAAAAGCCAGAGTGGGGCTTCAAATAACAACAAATTACGTCCTAAAAAGGACGGATGAGTATTAACTTCCCCGTTCAACTCATAGGTTGGGTTATATTAGGGCGCAGAATTTTGATGAGTTTGGCTTCGTGAAGCATGACTATGTTTTCTTCGAGGTAAAGACAGAAGATATTATAACCCCTCTTAGGAACAATCAGCAGAGGTACCTTGGAGTGGCTGCTGCATCTGAGGACTGAGCACATGTCCAGTGTGCAAAGACGTCGATTGTGATAACATAACTTTCCTTTTTTCTTCCCCAGGCGGTTAGCTTGTCTTCTGTGGCACGGGAACAAGTACTTTTCCAGGGATCCAAGAGCAACAACCTATGTGAAGTGGTACCGCCAGTCCATATTGTTAGTTATCTCCCATAAACGTTTTATTCGCCACAATATCACAAGCTTATGACTTTAGTAACTTCAACAAGAGCCAAAAAGTACAACATGGGAAATCAGGTCTTACAAATAATTTAAAAAAAATATACTCATCTGTTTCAAAAGAGGCAGTTCTTCATATTCGCCATGATCGTCATCTTCTTCTTCTCGTCTTCCAATTACTACCAGTAGTACTAAACCTCAACTCCTTTTTCTTTTGTTTTTTCTTCTTCTTCTTCTTTCTTCTTCTTCTTTTACTTCTTCTTCTTTTTCTTCTTCTTTTTCTTCTTCTTCTTCTTCTTCTTCTTCTTCTTCTTCTTCTTCTTCTTCTTCTTCTTCTTCTTCTTCTTCTTCTTCTTTCTTCTTCTTCTTCTTCTTCTTCTTCTTCTTCTTCTTCTTCTTCTTCTTCTTCTTCTTCTTCTTCTTCTTCTTCTTCTTCTTCTTCTTCTTCTTCTTCTTCTTCTTCTTCTTCTTCTTCTTTCTTCTTCTTTCTTCTTCTTCTTCTTCTTTTTTCTTCTTCTTCTTCTTCTTCTTCTTCTTCTTCTTCTTCTTCTTCATCTTCTTCTTCTTCTTCTTCTTCTTCTTCTTCTTCTTCTTCTCTTCTTCTTCTTTCTTCTTCTTCTTCTTCTTCTTCTTCTTCTTCTTCTTCTTCTTCTTCTTCTTCTTCTTCTTCTTCTTCTTCTTCTTCTTCTTCTTCTTTTCTTCTTCTTCTTTTTCTTCTTCTTCTTCTTCTTTCTTCTTCTTCTTCTTCTTCTTCTTCTTTTTCTTCTTCTTCTTTTTCTTCTTCTCTTCTTCTTCTTCTTCTTTCTTCTTCTTCTTCTTCTTCTTCTTCTTCTTCTTCTTCTTCTTCTTCTTCTTCTTCTTCTTCTCTTTCTTCTTCTTCTTCTTCTTCTTCTTCTTCTTCTTCTTCTTCTTCTTCTTCTTCTCTTCTTCTTCTTCTTCTTCTTCTTCTTCTTCTTCTTCTTCTTCTTCTTTCTTCTTCTTCTTCTTCTTCTTCTTCTTCTTCTTCTTCTTCTTCTTCTTCTTCTTCTTCTTCTTCTTCTTCTTTCTTCTTCTTCTTCTTTCTTCTTTCTTCTTTTTTCTTCTTTTCTTCTTCTTCTTCTTCTCTTCTTCTTTCTTCTTCTTCTTCTTCTTCTTCTTCTTCTTCTTTCTTCTTCTTCTTTCTTCTTTTTCTTCTTTTTCTTCTTTCTTCTTCTTTCTTCTTCTTCTTCTTCTTCTTCTTTTTTCTTCTTCTTTTTCTTCTTTTCTTCTTCTTCTTCTTCTTCTTCTTCTTTTCTTTCTTCTTCTTCTTTCTTCTTCTTCTTCTTCTTCTTCTTCTTCTTTTTCTTCTTCTTCTTCTTCTTTCTTCTTCTTCTTTCTTCTTCTTCTTTCTTCTTCTTCTTCTTCTTCTTCTTCTTCTTCTTCTTCTTTCTTCTTCTTCTTCTTTCTTCTTCTTCTTCTTCTTCTTCTTCTTCTTCTTCTTCTTCTTCTTCTTCTTCTTCTTCTTCTTCTTCTTCTTTTCTTCTTCTTCTTCTTCTTCTTCTTCTTCTTCTTCTTCTTTTCTTCTTCTTTCTTCTTCTTCTTCTTCTTCTTCTTCTTCTTCTTCTTCTTCTTCTTCTTCTTCTTCTTCTTCTTCTTCTTCTTCTTCTTCTTCTTCGTATTCTTCTTCTTCTTTCTTTTTTTCCTTCTTCTTCTTCTTCTTTCTTCTTCTTCTTCTTCTTTTTCTTCTTCTTCTTCTTTTTCTTCTTCTTCTTTCTTCTTCTTCTTTTTTTTCTTCTTCTTCTTCTTTCTTCTTCTTCTTCTTTTTCTTCTTTTTCTTCTTCTTCTTCTTCTTTCTTTTTTCTTCTTCTTTCTTCTTCTTCTTCTTTTTCTTCTTCCACCTGGCGTAAAGCAAATACTAAGATTCATGACACTCAATCCTCTCTGTAGTGAGATATCTTGATAAACTTAATGTTATTTATATTGTAATTTGTTGTCCAGCTATTTTAACATTTCACATGAATTAGTTTATAGTCCTCAGCCTCTCTTCACGATTTTATTCCCTGTAAAAAATCGAATCCCTGTATTAATTTTTTTTTTAATTAAATCTTTTAATTCAAACTTGTCAAGGAAGACAGAGAAAGGCAGTGCCAGATACCCCTGTCATTAATTCACCACTGCACACCGACTGGCAAACAAGAATGTAAGAATCTAGATTTGTTTTCTAATCGGCTCACCAAATTCATAGGGACAGATGATGGACCACAGCCAGGTACGACAGTCATAGGCCTCCACCAAGTTCAGAGGGAAGCCAAAATTAGAGCCTCCGATGACAAACATAATATCCCGTGGCAGACGAGGGGAGAACATAGCCCCATCTACTTCGTTCATCTGTTGCTTCTGGAGCTGAAGAACCGACTCCATGACCTGTGTAATACAGAATATAAATGTCTGTTTTCTGGCACTGGGCTACCGGCAGGGGTGCTGCCACAAAGGAATGTTTGGGCATTGGGGAGGGAAAGGGATGGGGGGTCCTCGGCACCATCGTAATTTTCAAGGAGCTCAAGGTGTTTGACCCCCTTCACCCCCCCCCCCAACCACCCATTTCCCATCTCACTAAAAGCCTCCACCAACTCCCTTATAACATTTTAGGGGTTGGTCTCAAGGAGTGTGAGCCTTGTTTAAGTGCACATTAGTAAGTAAAGTAAGTAAAGATCCCTTTCCACACCTTTAGGCGTTACGGGCAATTGGGAAGAGCGCCCATATTTTTACAGACCATCAGCACTCGGTGGGTAATGTGGTCAGCATTAAGCCGGCTGTCTTTACTTTAAGTTGATTTCGATCGCGGTACGCTGGATTACGAGTCGGACACGCAACGCCTAAGCCACGGACGCCGCTATATATAATATATTTTAAATAATAAGGGAAAATTATAAACATGCTCTACATTATTATGGGGCACTTAGCCATTGTGCATATTTTCTCAAGCCTGGGGCGGGGTGACCTCTGCCCCCTCAACATGATGGGGGGAAGGTTGCTCAAGATACTGGGGCTCCTAATTCTGATGCCAACTGGGTACGGATTGGCATTTCTAAAAAAATCAGACTGAATTTTTGGATATGTTAATATGCATAAAAATAGCCCTATTTAGTGGGGGAAACAATAGTTTAAAACAGAGCCTATGGGGAGGCTATGAAATGACAAGTGAATTGTTGAAAGACATGAAGCAGAGACAAGTGAAACGATACAAAATGTAAACGTTGAAACAAGAGGTACGCAGGTAGCCAGTGAAATAAACTGGAGGATAGTCTACTAACATGGACGAATAACATTTTAAGAGTGTGTTGTTGTTCGTCCTTCCCGAGTGACGATATCCATTCCTTTCCTCCGCTAAGCAAAGTGAGGTTTATGAGTTCTCAGATAGCTGCTGGGGCAATCTTGGCACGAAATGTTATTGAGTGGTGTTGGATATGGGATTTGAGCCGTATAAGGTTGAGGATCTGCTCACGTAGTTTTATAATTTACCTATTTCGAACTCAGTTTTTGTTATCAATCGCCATACACTAAGGTATATACTGAAGATGGGATCCGAGCGCTCATTGACTTGTCCCATGTCTATTAACTAACTAACTAACTATTTTGAACTGCTGTTGCTATCCTGACTCTTTCACATGTTGCTCGCCGTCGAAGAGACGAGCGCCAGGGTGAATGGTCGCCTGCAGCCACTTCCCAGGATCGGGACCAACAGATCTTTAGAATTCCATGACAGGTTTCTTGTGTCCATCTTGGAATCGTCACCTTTGTGTAGTTCATTGTAAAAGATTATTTGAGACAGACGCATGTCGGACATGCGGACTACAAGACCTGCCCAACAAAACTGCGGCCGTAATATATTCATGCCACTTGATATTTAGCATCTTTCTAAGGCAAACTGAGTCGGGGTGATTTAGCCCCTTTTGAGAGCGTGCAATTAGAAGGAGAGAGTGTTTGAGATCCAGGACAGCCAACCCTCATTGTGGGGACTTCACCTGATTAAGATAAACCTATAGTTATTGTCAAGTAACTGTTGTTATTGGAAGCCGTTGCAGGCAAACAAAATCTTGGGTTCAAACCCACATTGGTCGAATTTCTTTTAAATACCAGGTCGAAAGATGAAAATACGTTTCAGGACATAAACTACGAAGTAAAGGCTCCAGGACTTTAATTGACCACACCGTCTAATGAGTGTCGATTAACCGATAAGATACGAGTCTAGCCCTATATGCCCGATACGCCAACAGCATCAGAGATGTCCTTGACTTTTATCGTTTTTATTCAACTGCAACTGTTAATCTGCCTCCATTTTTTTTTTTTTTCGTTCTCTATTGCGGTTTGTTTTGTGTATGTGCCGGATTCTTCCTAATTTACTATTACTCCACTAAATAAAAAAAGCTAAAGAAAGACTCTTTTGTCTAGAAAGTCCGTTAACATAAAAAGGCATTTTATGAGTACTGTGGAATTTTTTTTTAATTGATATCTGACTGTATTATCGGTCAAAATAGTTGGTTAAGATGAGATGTCTGAAAGGGGTGTACTAAAAATTACTGCAATATATTTGTGAAATGCAGCGGGAAAAATAAGAAGAGAGTCACCAACGAAGAACTGAAAACAATGATAGGCACAGTGCCGGTAAAGGATTTCATAGAACATCAAACAATCAAATGATTTGATTTAGTCATCTTGTCAGAGAGGAACAATACCAGCGAACAAGTGCAGCGTACTAAATGAGAGCGAAAGGCTACATACAAGTCAAGAAAGGGGCGAAGGCAGTAAAAGTGACACTGCAGACAATGACATTACACAAGCTACTCAACTAGCAAAAGACAGAAAACTACATATAACTAAAGTCTGCGACTCTTTACGGCAAAAGCAGAAGGACAAAATGAAAACAGAATAGCTGTGGAAATCTTTGCAGTCGTGCATTTTTATGCCAGTGTTACATTTTATCCTTAACTTTAAAAAAAAAAAATAATATATCAATAATCTTACGCTAGTCCAACTCTAACCCCTACTCCTCCCCTCCCCCCCCCCTCCTTTTTTTTTTTCATCTTCTTAGCTGATTAATTATACTTCCGATGAGATTGATATCTTATCATGGTTCCTAATCTCAAAATACTATCATATTTTTATTACCCAGCTTTTCTGAATCACTTAAATGTGTTGTATTTCCCGTGCTGGATTTTCTAGCTCAGTTATCATGAATTGTTTAGTGATTGAAGATTGATTTTGGCTTTTTTGTTGTTCTTTCCCACAATGCCCTTGTTAATTTTCTAGGACAGTAAAGTTGATACTAGAAACAATATTGCAGATAATTTATATCAAGCGAACGGAAGAAGAAGAATATTTGAGGCTGGCGAAGCTTGCACGGTGCATTACGCATTTCACAACAGTGTCTTTCATTATAATCTTCAAAAAAAACGCAAACTTTAAATCTACAAGAAACACACAGTGTGAGGTCTAATCGACCGAACACAAACAGACAGTATCTTCTTTGGGTAGCTGCGATCCTTTAAAATATATTAATTTATTGCCTTCAACTTAACAATTGGTGCTTTAGTAATATCCTACCCCAGATGATGTCACAGGACAGTCCAACATTTTAGAGGGGGTAAGACTGGGTTTCCCGGCTTTCTGATGCTTTTAACGACCCAAAAATATCTAAAACTGGCCCTAATCCCAACCCACCTGGTCCCACGAGACAGTGCAGCCTAGGTCCCACGACTGCATGCAGCCTAGGACTCACGACTGCATGCAGCCTTATCTACCACCCCTGATATATTAGACTGTCCAGTGACCTGTGGATTTCCCCTGTTTGGGGTAAGATATTAATAAAGCACCCAACAGTTTCCCACTAAGGATGATGATGATTTTTAAACGTTCTGTTATAATCTCAAACCTGTGAAAAGAAGCAGTGGCTGGTACGCCTGCCTGTCAGCCTAGTTACCATGGGTTGAAAAAGTTGTCCTTAGGCGGTTTTTTAAAACATTACTAAGCTTCCGAGGTCAACAATGCCTAATACTGGTTATAGGAAATATCTTGGAATATAAAAGCAACCAGCATGATTTTGGCCACATTGTGCATCAAGTGTCGATTGGTTCAAGAAAATTAACTTTGAAAACAAGATTACCTGAATGGTGACACTGTTAAATTCTGTATTGAGGTTCCCACTGAGCAGCCAGGAATCCACAAACTCCCTCATGTTGTCCGGAAGCATCAGACCCACCCTGGCGCATCGAACCAGTTCGTGGATGTGCTCTGATAAGAGTGAGACAGAAACGTTAGTTAGTTGTTTCAAGATTACAAGCCATGAATGCCCACTTATGGCGTTATAGATAACTGCAAAGCTTGCTTACTTCAATTAGTCCGTCCCTATGTGTGCGCGTTCATGTATGCGTGTATGTGTGCGTGTGCGTGCTTGTGTGTGTCTGTGTGTGTGCGTGGGAGTGTGTGTGTGTCTGTGTGTGTGGACATGTTGAATATTATGAGTACATTCATGCTTTCAGGTAATCATTTAATAAAGATAGGTGGCTGAAGAAATATCGACGCCAAGTAACCTTATGCGAAATGAAGAGTTGACTGTACAAAACTTTTTTTTCATAGGCTCATCCTTGTCCCCGTTGCACCCTACGCAACGTTTAGTGGATTTATTGACATTACCAGTACACAAGGATGATAAATAAATATTGGTAGATAAACTGCCATAATATCCTAATATTAGAATCTAAAAACCCCACCCCAAAACATTTTTAAAGGCCCCACACACACACACACACACACACACACACACACACACACACACTGGAGATATGTGAAAAAGATCAGGAAGATGTAGAATATGCTGCAAGAGATGGGGGGGGGGGGGGAGATAGATAGGTATATTGCACGAACTGGCTGAAAACCGATGCCCTATTGTCAGATAAAAAACAGACAAGGAAAGATAGCCGTGGACAAATAACCCGAAATAAAATTTTAAAAGACCCTTTTCACGTCTTTAGACGTATTGAGTATATAGGGCTAGACCTAGATTTTACAGACCAAACGGCACTTGGTGGTGATGGTTAGCGTCACGCCGGCCGACTTACACGCAAAACTCAGGTTCAGGAACAGGACTAGTCCAGAAGTGGACGAACAACCAGAACTTTCCCCTGGAGTTTACAGCCGGTGACCGCGAAGAAGAAGAAGTAACCATCATAAATAAAAAATTTTATTGACTTTTTCGGGCATTGTCTTTGGGTACTGTATGGAGCTGCAGCTGAAACATATTACTGTCGATTTGTATTCGCCTTAGTATTCATCGCGCTCTCTTACAGTTTTAGATATTTATGCGTAGTTTTTGCAGGCTGCATACTAATTTTTTTTTTTATTTTTTTTTTTTTTATTTGTGTATCTTTCACAGGACATTGCAGAACCAACCGCAGCAGCATACTTATTAGATGCCCAAATAATCTTTGTTTTCGGTTTCGCAATGTAATGAATGTTTGGATTTGCTTTTATTTCTTCTCTGGTGCCATCATTTCTTAGTTCGTCTCTTCAGAGAATCAGCTGTACACACATGCCGTCATTGTAACTGACTCACAGAGCATGTTGGGAAAGGTGGAGGCAGGCATGCTCCGTGCAGCGTGGCAAGCATCATTTCAAAAGTCTCCGACAGTTTGCATCCTTTAGATATTTTCTCTAGGTAATGCCGGGGTGTTGGGAAATAAGCAGGCAGATAGACTGGCCGGTTCTGCACCAATTGGTGGTGAACTGATGCATGACAAGCTGGATGTTGTGAGGGCCCCTTGTGAACGAGTGAACGGTGCAGAGGCACAAATATATCATTACGGTCTGAGAAGAATGGCACAGCGAGGAGTTACAAGGGGATATGGCCGACGCTCGACACTCGGGAAAAGCGAGATGGATATACAATTAGACAATTACTGGTGCCATCGGAATTTTGCTGCGGAAGATGGGGACATAGCGTTTATGGGGGTGTCCCGAATGCTGTGATATTGATTCCTAATTCAACATTCAACATTCTCTTCAGATCATAAAGATAGCTCTTCTCGGTTATTTCACCTCACATTTTGTGATCTTCCTCTCTTCTGCCATGATTAATGACGTCTGGCATTGTTTCATATCTTTTCCTTTTTCTTCAGCATTCTGAGGCCTCGAAATTAATCGCTGTAGATATCACCTGCCCTGATTCATCGCTGCGATTTCTAAATCGAGGCTTAGATATATGTTTCGTGTTGGAAGAGGTTTTCCTACTGTGATGGTAGTGGGGGAAGGGAGGTGGGGTCGGCCTAAGGGTTCACCACCAAAGCGAAGGACCAGGATGTCTCTCTTTGTCTCTTAGATGTCAATGACACTTCTAGATCAATGATGCATCCAACATGTGGTGATGGATCATATGTTTACAGGTCAATCGGTACTCGAGGGTTGACGTACATATACTGTAACCAATTTAAGATTGGGTCGAAAAATAGAAAGCAAGACCAATTATAAAATCGGCGGAAAAACTCATGAAGCCGAGCCCGGAAAGAGAGTGACTTCCCTTGCCATAGATCAAAGGTCCTGGTGAAGGGCCTGTCCTATGCTGTGGGGGTGTTACGCTTGGTTAAGCGTCCAGGGCTAAACAAGTTTTACGCGGTGTTGTCATAGGCTGCATGTAGTCATGAGACGTAGGCTGCACTCTCTCATGGGACATAGGCTCAGACTGTGTGTGGCGTAAAGAATGGGGTGGGACTTTTGGGTTGGGTTCTACATGTTTTGGAATTGTTAACAGCGCTCACTTCGTGGAATAAAGACCACGTGATATCGCCGGCCGGTGACAACAAAGGCGTAAAATGTGTTGTATTGCTGGACGCTCACTAAGCGTGATACCCCGCAACATAGGACAAGCCTTACGAAACGACCAGGGATGAATGGCAAGGGAAGTCACTCTCTTTCTGGGCCCAAGCTCGTGGGTTTTACCAAATCGGCTTCACTGCTAATTGTAGTTTGTTTTTGTTTTTTTTTTTTTTTTTAAATAGAAATAATCGACAAAGGCAAAGTACGTGAAATATTTGTCAGTATGGTAATATATAGTAGGCTAAGACACACATATATCCCGTGACTTACTCTGTCTATCTTCTACGTCAGCAATCACCCAGCGAATGATAGCGTCCAGAACCAGCTCTTCGTATTTAGCGTTCAGCTGATCGGCCTTGAGTATAGAGAGGAGTTCCTTGCATGTCAGCTTCTCGAACTCCGGGCTAGTCTACTTCGTATGTACATTGGATAATTTCAAGGTATAAGATCATCATTTTAATCAGATTTTACTCAACTGCATAGTCTGCTGTAAGAACAACGTTTAAACTCAACTGACTAAACAGAATAACTAGGTATACAAATGGCCATTTATGCAGGGTTTTTGAACAGTGCAGTCAAATATAAATCACCTTGGTTTAAACAAAATCGTTTAAACAGTAATGTCTAAAAACGTCGTCGTCCTCCTCTTTCCTCTTCTTCTTCTTCTTTTTCTTCTTCTTCTTCTTCTTCTTCTTCTTCTTCTTCTTCTTCTTCTTCTTCTTCTTCTTCTTCTTCTTCTTCTTCTTCTTCTTCTTCTTCTTCTTCTTCTTCTTCTTCTTCTTCTTCTTCTTCTTCTTCTTCCTAATATATTATTATTATTATTATTCCTGTTCTTCTTAGCTGTCAACTTCAGTGGAAAAACCTTGTAGATCATCCACATCTAGGATTGTGTGCGTGTGTGTGTGTGTGTGTTTTTTTTTTTTTTTTTTTTTTAATCAAGAACTTATTAGCTATAACTCCTTTCTGGTTGACCGTAGATTTCTGGAATTTTGTCTTCCCCCCCCCCCCCCTCTCCAAGAACTTGAGTTTTGAGGGCACATAAGGTATACCGATCTGGCTTTTTTGTATGCAGACCATTGGTTCGTGGCCTTTTATGCAGATTAAACTTTGAAAGAAAAAAAAACTGATTGCAAGTCTTCAACAATATGTTTGTTCGGAGGGAGGGGGGGGGGGCAACAGATATATTCTTGTTTCCGCCACACTGGCGTCCCAGAACCTACTGAGGTGGTACAATGTTCAGTGGGGATTATTTGTCAACTAGATTTTCATAACGTGAGGCAACAATGCCTTTCACTATTTTTAAATAAACTGTATAGATGCTATAGATATCACGTTAATAAAAAGTTGTATTATGTGCTGAACCTAAACATGTGTGTCTGCCACCTATCACATTCAAGCGTTGCTATGAGAAGTGACATTTCAGCAGTGTTCTTATCCATCACATTCAAGCGTAGCTATGAGAAGTGACATTTCAGCAGTGTTCTTATCCATCACATTCAAGCGTTGCTATGAGAAGTGACATCTCAACAGTGTTCTTATCCATCACATTCAAGCGTTGCTATGAGAAGTGACATCACAGCAGTGTTCATACCCATCACATTCAACCGTTGCTTTGAGAAGTGACATCTCAGCAGTGTTCATACCCATCACATTCAAGCATTATTTGAGAAGTGACATTTCAGCAGTGTTCAAACCCATCACATTCAAGAGTTGCTATGAGAAGTGACATCTCAGCAGTGTTCATACCCATCACATTCAAGCGTTGCTATGAGAAGTGACATCACAGCAGTGTTCATACCCATCACATTCAACCGTTGCTTTGACATACTCAGCAGTGTTCATACCCATCACATTCAAGCATTGCCTTGAGAAGTGACATCTAAGTAGTGTTCATACCCATCACATTCAACCGTTGCTATGCGAATTGACATCTCAGCAGTGTTCATACCCATCACATTCAAACGTTGCCTTGAGAAGTGACATCTCAGTAGTGTCCATACCCATCACATTCGAGCGTTGCTTTGAGAAGTGACATCTCAGCAGTGTTCAAATCCATCACATTCAAACGTTGCCTTGAGAAGTGACATCTCAGTAGTGTTCCTTACCATCACATTCAAGCGTTGCTATGAGAAGTGACATCTAAGCGGTGTTCATACCCATCACATTCAAGCGTTGCTATGAGAAGTGACATCTCAGCGGTGTTCATACCCATCACATTCAAGCGTTGCTATGAGAAGTGACATCTCAGCGGTGTTCATACCCATCACATTCAAGCGTTGCTATGAGAAGTGACATCTCAGCAGTGTTCATACCCATCACATTCAAGCGTTGCTATGAGAAGTGACATCACAGCAGTGTTCATACCCATCACATTCAACCGTTGCTTTGAGAAGTGACATCTCAGCAGTGTTCATACCCATCACATTCAAGCATTGCCTTGAGAAGTGACATCTAAGTAGTGTTCATACCCATCACATTCAACCGTTGCTATGCGAATTGACATCTCAGCAGTGTTCATACCCATCACATTCAAACGTTGCCTTGAGAAGTGACATCTCAGTAGTGTCCATACCCATCACATTCGAGCGTTGCTTTGAGAAGTGACATCTCAGCAGTGTTCAAATCCATCACATTCAAACGTTGCCTTGAGAAGTGACATCTCAGTAGTGTTCCTTACCATCACATTCAAGCGTTGCTATGAGAAGTGACATCTAAGCGGTGTTCATACCCATCACATTCAAGCGTTGCTATGAGAAGTGACATCTCAGCGGTGTTCATACCCATCACATTCAAGCGTTGCTATGAGAAGTGACATCTCAGCGGTGTTCATACCCATCACATTCAAGCGTTGCTATGAGAAGTGACATCTCAGCGGTGTTCATACCAATCACATTCAAACGTTGCTCCTAGAAGTGTTATCTTAGCTGTGTAAATGTTTTCCTTTGGGGGAGGGGGGGAGGGGAAGTGGTGAGTCCACTTTCTGCTTTGTGCCTCTAAGTGTCGCAGATAACCAAATGATCCGTGAAAGCCAAGGTGCTCTCAGTTGCCTGGTATGTGGTCATGTTGTGGAGTATCAACGATATCAATGATTCCTTCAATCCATCTTCGTGCTGGTCGTCCACTAACTCCTGATGTTTTTAGTTTCATGGTGTACGCTCTTGTTGATGGCATTATCGGATTCATTCTCATTAAATGGCCAAACTGTATCTATTTCAGTCGTTGTTTCTCAATTAATTTAATTATAGGAGTTGTTCCAATAGTTCTTGTAGTTTCTTCGTTTTTCACATGCTCTCTTCTAGTTTGCTTCACTGCCTTTCTCAAACATCTCATTTCACAGATGGTTAGTTCTCTTTCTTGTTCTTTAGTCACTAAGTCTGACATTGATTGTACAGGGTTGGTATAATTCACTGAAACCTGTCAAAATTGTTCATACTAAAGCAAATTGCAATTGCAGCTGATACATACAGAAACAGTTGACAACACAGACATCACGACACACCTGAAACACAGAGGTGAAGTTGTCGAGAAGGTACTTGGTCCCTTTCTCTCTCAGAGCGTCACACTGATAGAAGTGACTAGCAAATTTCACTATGGATATGCAGTTTCCAATGGACAGCTCTCCAGATAAGAAATCACAGCAGGCTTTCAACAGACTGGTTACCTGCGGAAACGGATGTAAACAAATACGGTCATCGCCTAATTTGTTGCCACTTCACCACTATTAAAATCATCAGTTTTTGCCACTGCCTCACTTGCATTCGGTTGGAAAGTTTCTACGACAACATTAATCCAGTGCCAATCCAGTCGAAAAGATAACAGGACTATAACAGGAGGAAATTGCTGGAAAAGGGGACTAAAATAGCTGGATGAAGCAGAGGAAAAAGCTTCGAGCTGGCTTTGGAAGCTAAGAAACATCGTGGGGAATAGGTTTCGTTAGACTGGTCCGAGCGCCTAGTGGGAAACAGCTTTTCATCTCTAAAAGCCAAAGTACGCAATAAATGTCTGCCAGTGTCTCTCTGCCAATTGCCAAAGTCTAACACCTGTCCAATGAACCAACCGTAAACTTGTCACTTGGGTCGTGAAGGTAGGCGGCTAATTTGCTACCGTAGCCACAGTATATAACACCAAATCGCACGATACCTGTTGCAAAGTCGCCATTTTGTCTTGTCCCTGTCCCAAAGTCCGATAAAGTGGAGCAGGGGAACCCTGGCATGATGACCCAGGTCGGCCCACCTTTCGAGATTTATAGGAAGTAATGGGCCGAAACAATAGTCGACAGGGGATCTTTCTACTGATCATCGGTGGATCCCTGCTGTGCATGCTCGCCTGTGGCGTTCTTCTTATTAGAGGACTAACTTAACTGATGAAACGTATATGAAATATGTCACCTCCGAGTAGGTTAGTTCTAGTTCACTGATTAGACAGTTCGCAATGCGAAGGAAAGAAACCATATGTGTTGGATAAATCACCTTTGATGGGGATTAGTCTTTTTCTTCTCAGTGATCACAACCTGTAAACTCCAGTGAACAGTTCTGGTTGTTCGTTCATTTCTGGACTATATAGTCTTCTTCCAGATTTGCGTACACGTCCGTTTTAGATACCTGGCATATATTCACATATGCAGAGTGTTGGTTCCTTGCCTCTCTGGCAGAAGCGCTTCGAAAGAAGCACACCTAATTAGTCTACCTATATTAAATGCTTGTTGGGGAGCAGTGGACGTATTCTTCCCCCCCCCACCCCCCCCCCCCTTCTTCCCTTAAAATATGACTCTGAAACCCACATGAGAAAGGTGAAGATTCGCAGCTATGACCACCTGATAGGTAGGTAAAAATGCTAGCCAATGTACTACAGACGGTTCAGTTCAACAGTCAGCGCTTAATGCCATTGTTGACATCAATACAAAGTGGTCTTCTAATTAATCGTCCTTAGCCCGATAGCCAAGCAGGTAATGTAAAATTATTAGGTGCATTCGCAATACCTAAGCCACAGACGCTAATGCCTGAATATAGGAAGTTATAAATACCAGTCAGATGTTTACCTGAAAGCGGTCGGCGGCTGGCAGAAGCTGCTCAACGTTGTGTGCCGAGACAACGACCTGCCCACCATAGGCATGCTCTATGATATCATTCATTGTCTCTGGGCTGACACCCGTCAACGTTACTTCATAGTACGGACTGCCAGCTTGTTGTGTTTTCTGGTTCAGCATAAACGATTGGTTGTATGGTGTCAATGGAGAACTTGTTCTGCTCCTGTAGGGACACAAGTGGAAAAGGCACAGAGTACAACATAATATGCATACGCATTTTAAAAAAAAAAATGTTTGATCTTTCTTTCGCGAAATGATTCTGTCGTATGCTCTACAAATTTAAGGCGAACCTCTTTGTTAGTAATGTGGTCTCTGTATGATATGTCAAGAATTTTTTTGAAGCAACGCATTTCTAATGCTTGTATCTTTTTTTCAAGTTCAGTTGTTAAGGTCCCCGTTTCACAGCCATATAGGCTTTGCTTTAAGTACAGAAATAACATGAAATATATAAATACTCTCGAAAAGAAAGCCGTGTAACTTAGTCCTTTTACAAACTGTCTGTGAGCGTTAAGCCATATTTTCTGGTCCTTTTTCACACATACACACTCATAAACATGCGCACACACAGTTATATATACACTAACTCACAACAACTATCTACATTTTTAGATCATAAACATGTAAATCGGCGAATCAAAATCATTAACAACGTTGTCAGAAAACAGAAGAGAGAATTACTCATTGCTTCCGTGGGGTGAAGGCGAACTGAAGTGCCGATGTATAGAAAATGAGCTTCCCACTTTCCGTGTTGACAACGACGCACTCGAGGAGGAACACTGCGCAGGGGATATGTTCCTGGCGTGCTCTGAAGTCGGCGAAGACTGTCTGGAGCTCTGCTTGGAACTTGAGGGAGTCCTTTTGGTGAGCTGGGACAGTTGAAAATAATAGGACACATTTTTACTGACATATTTCTGCGTTATATTAAAACAATTTCAGTAAAAAGCCTTGTTTTTGGAGTTCTTCTCCAAGCCAGTCCCCACAGTGGGGTAGGAAGGAAGTGTGAGGGGTGCAGGCCGCAATGGGTGTCATCACATTGGGGTGTCTGGGCCTAACAAAACGGCAAAAATTTGTGTTTTTAAACAATATATTTTTGGTGGAAGGGCGAGGGGGTGACAGATACTTTTTCACATCGAGTACTATCTCACCATGCTAGGCCAGTGTGAACAGGATACTCGTGGTGGGGGGGGGGCGGGGTATCTACCCCTAACAACCATGGCGTAGAAGGCGACTATTTATGGATTTGCTAACATTTGATGTGTTGGGTCGAAAAGCGCAAATATCACTCTCTAGCTGCAAACCTCAACACGACGCATCAACCGCGCTTCTCAGAGCAAAGGCAGAAGAAATGAGTGCTCTGCTGTTAAATTAAAACAGTTACGGCAACACGACAGAAATTTCAAATAAATTGTTTACGTGCTATGCTAGGTGTAACGAGGAAAGATCGACTTAGGAACGATATCAGGAGGAGAGTTGGCACAGAACTAATAATGAACTTTATAGTTGGACAAAAAATAAAATGGTTTGGCCATGTAACAAGATTGACATCAGACAGGGCACCACAGAAAGCAATGATATGCAGATACAGCGCTAAGAGAGCCAGAGGTCGAACGTGCAGAATATGGACAGTAGAAATATCAGACACTGAAAAGTACTTTATACGAAGTGAACAGAAGGGCCCGTTTTGAAATTCTTTCCTTCCCTGACACCGCTAGGTATTCTATGAGTAGAGGAAAGAAGAAGAAAAGACTTTATCAGATCGTTTGTTGACACATTTTCCTACCGTCACAAAAGTCCATTAGGCGGATGTAACTTACCCAACTGACATCTGTTGAGCTTGGCACACAATCCATGGCCTCGTTGCCATCCGAATACACGGTTAAAGTTTTAGCTTGCGATTTAGTCATCATTTCTGGAGATTCCAAACAATTGCTGTTGGAGAAATCCATAGCTTTTCGTTTCCGATCCAGATCTGTGAACAGTGCTCTGTTAAAAACAGAAAATGTGGAAACAAATGTTTAAATGTTGTGTTACTGCATATATTGCTTTGTATTAATATGTTCACACACATTATATTATATTTACACCGGCATGTTAACACACATTACACTCTATTCACACCAGCATGTTAACACACATTACACTCTATTCACACGAGCATGTTAAAATACATTACATTCTGACAGCACAAGCAAGTAACGCAAATGTGTTCTTTTTACACCAACATATTGCCACACATTACTTTCCGTTAACAGTACATTCTATTAACAGCAGCTTGTTCATACACCTTACATTAAATTGACACAGGCATATTAATTTATTTATTTTTTAAACTGTTCAGCTGACTCCACAGTTAAGGTTGGCTTAAATTTATCCTGCTAGTGTAGGTTCCGTAACCTCATTGTGGTGGGTAAACAGGAATAGGTCCATTGCCCCTGCTACAAGCCGATCATAAGAGTCGACTAATTGGGCAGCTTCCTTCCAAGTCGGAGTGCGTCTGCCTGAGAGGCATACAGATAAGACAGATCTGTAAAATGAATTTGCACGCAACTCTAAGGTCCTGGAGGAAGATTAAGTTCCAGATGTGTATGAACAACCAGAACTTTCTGTCGGAGTTTACAGCGGGAGAATGCGAAAAAAAAAAAAAAGAAATGTATCCACTGCTAACTATGGGAATAATAATTAGTGATAAGGGTCCCAATTTCATCCGTGGTGTGACTATCTTTCTACTGTCTGAAAGCCACAAGAACTGTCTTTATTTGTCTAGAAGGCACATCGCGGGAGTCGAACCAGGGTAACAGTCGATGATTGTACTGTGAAACGATTTCGCTAACCTGTAAGCCACAAAGCCGCACTTTACATTTCGAAATATGTCCCTGTCATGTTTATGTTAATATTTATTCAACGGACTAACATCATGGCACACGGTGCAACCCATAAGTGCTTCGTTTGTCTTTTAACTCAAGCCTGAGTCTGAAGAATCTCAGCGTAGTGCACAAACTCTGTTGCACCGGCGAGGATCCTGAAATACTTTGGGTAGATTTTTAACGCCAGATTTTGCCCTGGCAGCGCCGTTGGGCGACTCTTTTCGATTTCTAACTGCAATGGGATTTTTTACGTGCTCAACATTACACACGAGCGTCTGATCCTACTACCCAGAAAGCAAGAGGAAATTACTAGAAGTCCACGTGCAAAAAATCCCAGCCTCCATCGGGGCTTGAACCCGGGACCTCCAGCTCTCGAGGCGGATGCAATACCCCGAGACCACTCAGCTCTCTGAGTTAACTAATAGACAACTAGCAAGGAATCCCAGGCTCAATGCAAAGTTAAAGAGGAAATTTAAGAACTATGTTTTGAAGTGACGTTAGTCTTATCACTTTTATCGTGTATCTACATGTCAAATCTTTCACATTGTTCACATTGTTATAAAATCCCACCCCGACATTGGACCTTGGGTCACTTCGTAACCGCCCTAATATAAGTGTATTACAGCGTTGAATGCAGTTTGTGGGACTCCTAGCTGATTCTCTACCAAGAGATATTAATCCTACTAAAAACAATCCCGGAGGGGAATAATGTCTCTTCTTCTTTTTTCGTTCGCTTAAAAAAAAAATTATCTATGTCTGCAAAGTTGTCTCTAGTATGAACTTCACTGTCTGTTGTAATTCACTTAGCGGTCCGTAAAGTTTGGCTTCCACCAGTGTCTCTCATGGCCAGAAGTTTTGCCTGGAAATGTTGCATCTGGGACAGTCTTGGAGGATGTGTTCTGTTGTCTCAGGTGCCACTCCACATGTGCACATGGCTGATTTGCTAATCTTTAGTTTTTGTACATGTGGCTGCGAAGTCTACTGTGCCCTGTTTTAAGGCGTAAAATAATAAATTGCTCTGGTCTGTCCATAATATGGTAATCGTCTTATGTCAGTCTTGGTGGCTTTCTAATTGATTTGATTTGTTCTCTTCTTCTGTTGATAGGAGACTGGTACGTCATGTTGTTCTTCAGTTGGAGCTTCCTTAGCTAGTTTCACTTTCATTTCCGAGGAACAATGAATAACCAACGAAGGATGTTTCATCTTTCAGCATCAGTGACTGTTTATATTTCTTACAGAAATAGTTTAAACAACCAGTGCTGGTTGTCTTAAACTGGCCATAGAGCAACAACAACAACAAAATGACCTGAAGTACGGACTGCAGCAAGCTAGGATGTTCCTGTGTACTGGAAAGGTGACATTCCCCACTCTGATGATGGCGTCAGAAAACTCTCCACATCTTCTAAGATAAGTAAAATCTCTGGCGCTGAAAATTTGTCAGTTAACAGAAAATCAGTCTGTCATCGACCAAACGCAAAGTCAACTTAATATTAAACAATAAGTCATTGAAAACGTTGTTATTATTATTATTATTATTATTATTATTATTATTATTATTCAATTTTACTAAATTTATATCCTTTTGTTATCGGCAAGCTTGTGATAAACATTTTAAAACACCTTGCGTAAATATAGAAGGTTAGTTTAACAGTATACAGATATAATCAATATACACAGCATGCTGTGGCGACAAACCTTCATCAGCAAACGAGAAATTTTTTTTAAAAAGAATTACATCAACAGAGCAATGGGCAGGCAATAATGCGGAAGTAACTACAGTAATGCACATATTTTATATATATATATATATATGTAATACAACAAGAATTTGACACTAGAGTGAAAAAAAAGTATAGTAGTCAGCGGCTCTGAATCTTAAATACTTTTAAATCAGTCGGTTTATTGTTGGTTGGTGTGAGTGTTTATGGGGAGGAGGGTCGAGGTTAGAGCGCGCGTATGTATGTGTACCTGTGTGAGTGTGCGTGTGCGTTGCGTGTGTGTAAAGTAAAGGACCCTTTTCCACGCCTTCATGCGTATTGTGCATATAAGGCTCATCATTGGCACCTTTCCGTCTTTCTAGACGATAGTGTTATATTGCGCTATGAGGAGGCACGAGACTCATAGCCCATGGCGATGGCGAGTGTGACTAGCAAGACCCGACTGTGTCAAGAGAAGTCTTCCACAATGATAGCAAAGGATTTCAGGACCATTGTTAATAGCATTTGTGTTTAATCCGTTTCTTTTCAGACGCTCAGCTCTCATCCTTTCTGCAATCATTTCTTCTTTCAGTCTCATTCCCTTCCTGGTATGCCCTTTCCACACAACACTGTCCATGGCATTTTAATCCCATGAGTCCGCATCAATACCTGTACCATTCATGTCCCTCTTGCACACATCTTTATAACGTAGTAGAAGTCGGCCTCGACATCTTCTTCCTGTCTTTAATAACCCGTAACTGCTGCCTCTCGATTTGTTTCCGAGACCGATTAAGGCCAGGGATGAAGTTCCTCCTCTCCATAGCACAAAGCCTGGGCAGTATTGTAGAGACCTATGTTGCCCATGCGTAATGATCCCTCTCTCGACCTGCCTTGTTTACTCCAAAGGAAAGGTAAAACCAGTACGTTTGGAACGAGGCAGGCTGCAGAAGCTGCCGGATCAGAAGAGCAGTGCTCCACCTGTCCGCCTGTCAGAGCTTCCCTCCTAGACCAGCTGCCAGCCAAGGCGAAGGACCTGGTCTGCCCTGCCATAACACAAAGTTTTCAGGTTGCATTTTCTCTTCCTAGGATAAGGCTAGTATCCTCCCCAATGCGCCCCTCCGCCCGAAGCCGTTGGCACAATATAGGATGTTGGGTTTGTATACGCCGCACAATATTCAGGGTAACAGAAGACAGGTGGTACCGGCTACTGTTATACGGTAGCTCAGTAATATCTGACCAAGATCTGACTAGCATATATAAGACTAGACTTATGTTTTATAGACCAATCGGCACTTGGTAGGTGACGTGGTCATCATCCACGCCCGCCGCCTTTACATCCCAGGACTGTACCTGGTACCCACTCAAGGCTGGGTCGACCTGAGAGTCAATGTCATTTTTGAAAGAAGTCCGGCTCCACCAGGACCCGAATCCACGACCTTCCGATCCGCAGGCAAGCGTCTTGCCGCTATGGCACAGGCGACTCTCTTGTGTGTGCGTGTGTGTTTGTGTGTCGGTGACTAACTTTTATAACTGAAGATGTATCATGAAAAACCGCCAATATACGTACACATTTACACATACACATACGTACACATTTACACAAACACACAAACATGCTTACTAGCATTTTTTTTTTTAGTTTGAGTCAGTTTAACTGAAGCTGAATTGAGGCAAGAGATAAACGTAAAAGGGCTCTGCAGGACTATAGAAAATTCGGGTCAACAGAAAGATGACAAGAATATGTTAAACACAGAAATGCTACTACCAAAGTCATTCGCAAAGCTAAGGAGGCGCACTGGAGGACATTCTGCCAAAAATTGAACCCTGATACCCCAACAACTGAAGTGTGGAACCAGATTAAAGTCATACAAGGAGACAAAATAATAGAAAGGATCCCTACAATTCAGGTACCCGCAGTGGCAATTACTGATAAAGATAAGGCAGATATCTTCGGACAGCACTTCTATGAGGTCTGTTCCAATGATAAACTAAATCAACTAGAACTGAAAAACAGAACGGCTCTTAATAAAGAGATTAGGACAACCAAAATCACAATTAAGGAAGAAAATTCATACCTAGATGCAGATATAACTACTGAAGAAGTTAACTCAGCAATACAAGCCAAATCTAACACGGCAGCTGGGTTCGATATTCTAAACTATACTATAATGAAAATGCTACCAGCAAAAACCATTAAACAGATTACTGATTTCTACAATGAGATCTGGAAAGAGGGAGAGATTCCAAGAACATGGAAGGAAGCAACTATGATACCTATTAAAAAGGCTAACAAGGACCACCAAAAAGTAGACTCATATAGACCAATATCTTTAACACCCCACCTCGGGAAAATATTAGAAACAATCGTCAATAAAAGAATAACATTCCACATGGAGAAAAAAACCTGTTTAGCAAAACTCAGGCAGGGTTCAGATCTAACAGATGCACCCTCGATCAAATTATAAAATTAGAGGACCATGTTAAAAAGTCATTTAAAACAGGAGGTAAGACAATGGCAGTGTTCCTGGATCTGAAACAGGCATACGACCAGTGCTATCGGGCCAGCAGCCTTGTTTAAAGCAGCTAAACTAGGATTTACCGGAATAACCTATAGATATATCCGAAGCTTTCTACAAGATAGAACATTTTCAGTACTAGTTAATAACGAAAGATCACAAACTTATGATCAGGTGAATGGAATTCCTCATGGTGCTGTAATAACCCCTACCCTGTTCAGTATATTAGTAAACGACCTTGATGATGCCATCACGAACAAGGACACAGGACTAACTCAATTTGCGGACGATTGTGCAATCTACCACAGCCATAATCAGATCCCCTGCGCTAAGAAAAGACTACAGAAAAGTCTAGACGAAGTTGCGCATTGGATGGGAAAATAGGGATTTAAAATCAACGTCAACAAAACAGTAAGCATGATATTTAACTTTAAAAGACAGCTTAATTATGACCCAGAAGTAACGAGACTCCAAATTAATGGTAGAACAGTTTAGCGGACACGTTCGACGAAATTTCTAGGAATGATTCTGGATGAGCAAATGACCTGAACTAAGCACATCGATGAGCTCGTAGTAAAGTGTAAAAAGTACAATAATATGCTGAGAATGATTAAAGGAAACGGATGGGGAGCACACCAGGACACCCTAATACAATTTTATAAAGCTTTCGTTAGGGGCAAAATGGAATACGGAAGCGTAGTATACGAATCAGCATCAGAGAACAGCAAATGCAAACTTGACAGCATTCAGTGCCAAGCTCTGACTTCCATCATAGGCGCTGGAAAAGGGACATCGAGAGAGGCCATGGAGGTAGCACTAGGCATCACACCACTTAACCTCAGAAGAAAACAACTAACTTATAGCTATTGGATGAAAGCGGCCAACGATGCCAGACACCCAGCTTCAGACGCCTTTCATCATAACATGACCCACCTAGGTGACAGACCGGTCAGAGATATACAGAGACCAGCAGCCTGGGACGCTGCACTAGAAATTAACGATGATGAGGACTTAGCTATGACTCTAGAGGCAAGCGTTAGGTTTGTCCCTCAAATCCCTCTATGGAGACTAGAGCTGCCCAGGACAGACATGAGTCTGATGAAAATTATTAATAAAATTACTGAAACATTTGAAGCCAAGACAATAACAGAAGAATACATAGACCAGATCTGATCAGACAATCTGGTTGCATACACTGACGGATCTAAGAATGAAGTAGGAGAAGTAGGAGCAGGAGTAATAATCCCACAGTGGAATATGCAAAGAGAATATAAAATAACAGATCATGTGGCAGTATGCACAGCAGAACTAGTCGGCATAATGAAGGCACTAGAGATGGTAATTAATAAACCTCCAACTAAATGTACCATACTGACAGATTCATTGTCCTCAGTGCAGACATTAAAAACACATAAAACTAGCAGTAGACCAGATATTAAAGAAACAATCCGAAATCTAACAACCCAGCTCAATAATAAAGGATGTCAAGTCACCATTGCATGGGTACCAGCACACAGAGGTGTAATAGGTAATGAAAAAGCTGACATAGCAGCCAAAAAGGGAGCAAAATGTGATGTTTTAGTAGATGTAAGACTCGGAAAAACTGAAAGGACAAGCATAATCAAACGACACATAATTAAAATGTGGAAACTACAATGGCAAGGGAGCAATAAAGGCAGAGATGCCTACAACAACCTTAAAGAGCCCAGCCTTACCACACAGGTACGGGACAAACTGAAAATCCCAGCTAACAAACTACTATGGAGAGCTAGGTTAGGGTGGCATCCAGAGAAATTTACATCTCCACTATGTCTGGACTGCTTTCAAGATAACACAGTAGAGCATTACATAATAAACTGCACTAAATATAAATTAGAGAGGAAACCCATTGAGGAGTATTTTCTAAAACGCAAACAACAAATTACTGCAAACAAATGTTTAAATGTAGATAGCAATAAAGACATTCAAAAACTGGTTAAACAATACCTTATTAAAACAAACCCAAACTAAAAAGACAGGATTAAGGATCTACTCAGTACAACAGAAGGAACTGATCAGATAGTAACTCCAGACACCCTAGCGTCAGAGAGGTAGTGTAAGTATGATGAGTGCATAGATGTGAACATGGATACATACACAAGGATGAGTGCGTGTAGTATGAGTGCATTTATGTATAGGATGGATACATAAGACACAATGTATGTAGGCGGATGGTAAGGGATCACGTATGGATAGGACAGTGGGAATATAGCTGGGCGAAAGGTACAGATGAATGAGTACCTGGATATGTGGGTACGAGTGTGCATGTGTGTATATATATGTGAGCGCGTATATTTGTGTGTGTATGAATGACAGTACACTCAAAGAACCCATAAATTGTGTTGCTGCATGTCTGTTAATTAATGAGAACAAAAGAATGAGGTGTGTACGCAGCAAGAACGTCATCAACACACACCATCCACCAAAACATGATAAGACAGTACCGGGCAGGTCACATACAAGTAACGAGACATAACTTAAAAGTGACACGACCAGACGATACTATTACTACAGACATAGCGACACAAAACGCACAAGACATGGAAGAGTGAATGTCACTACGTGTGGATGTGCTCGTATATGAAAGAGTTTGCGTGTGTTCGTAATGTCAATTAGGTATGCATACATGGATAAGTATGAAAGGACGTGCAAATAGGTAGTGTTGTCTGCGTGTATGAGTACTCGAGTGCATGTACGCATACACCTAGTTGGGTGCGTCCATATACTCCTGGGATTCATACACAAAACCATCTCATTCAACAGCATGCATACAACATGCACATGACCGACAGGACTCACAACAAGATACGATTGACAGCAAACAGGGAAAACAAGTGACTCAATAATGACAGGACTAGAACACATAACCACCAATACCACCCCATAACTGGGATGATAGCAAAGGTTGGTAACGTGATACACATAGTTCCGGCAAAAGGCCACGCTAGAATCCAGCAAGACGGCAACGACAAGAAATGACTGAATGGCCTCCCGCCCCCTTTCCCCTCACCCTTCCCTAGCTTTCGGATGCACTATGAGTTTAACCCCCCAACCCATTCCCACAGAGAGCACTTGAGTTCGTTACCCAACATGCCACAACAATTCTCATCGCCGAACATTTGGATCTCAAAGCGTGAGCTGGATGCTCCGGTTATATGGTATTTACGTACACGGGAGCCTAGCTGTCAACACAACCCGATCACATAATAACAGATGACGACTGGACCCGCTTAAGTCTTCACATAAACTCTCACATACATATCCATTACATGACTAACCCGTTCATATTACAGGAAGACAACTATACGACCACTATGGTCACACGCGGAACATTTTCACATTTCGGAACTATTCAAATTCAAAAACTGTTTTCAGTACTTTTTGGCATAATTTAAATACTCAAAATTTTAAAACAATAAATGGTGGTCCAAAGGACGTTGTGTATGGAAGCTCGCTCTCCTTCGAGATACGCCTAGCCAGATCAAAGGGAGACAGAACAAACAGGAAACACCAAGAAAGAAGAAGGAAGACATGCACCAGTGACAACAGGACGAGCGGTTTGATTCGGATGGAAGCATCAAGCCCAGAAATGGCACAAACACTAAAATTCAGTCACGAAAGTGACGCAAATAACCCAGACCACAAATATAGGCGGAGACTGCTAGCAGCCTAGGCTAGCTAGCAGCAGTATGAACGTGGTAGAGCTTTTCTTTTTTTTTTTTTTTATTCTCAAAAGAACTTGGACTTGGACTGTATAAAATTATAAACCACATAGGACTTCTTTCAAACCAACTTGGACGCTTTTTGAATCAAAGTGGACGTTTTTCAAACCACCTTGGACGTTTCTCAAACCCCAAACTGGACGATTTTCAAAGCATCTAATACAGCGGTTCTCAACCGGCCGGTCGTGACCCTTTTTTGGGGGGTCGACGACCCTTTCACAGGGGTCGCTTAAAACCATCGGAAAACACATATTCATTAAAGTTATTAAGGAAAATTATTGTCTGGTGGTAGCCACAACATAAAGTAATTTTTTTAAAAGGATCCCGGCATTAGAAAAGTTGAAAGCCACTGATCTAGGATGTTTTTCAAACCATTTCTCCTTGCCCTGCAGAGCCTGTGCTGTGAAGTAGAGAGCATAAGTTTATCGCCTTACAGTCGTCATGGTGCTGTTGACGCGATCAAGCTCGTAGTCGCCTAGGTAGAGCCAGGTCAGTCCTATTCTACTTCAGCCGCTGCTGCATCTACAGCGGAAAATGAGAGTTGGGGAGGGGTGGGAGTGGGCTCTTGTTTGCACGATTTTTGGAGCCCTCCCGTGCCATTGAACTCCAGTGCTTTTGGACGATTGTTGAGAAGGTAGCGAGGGTAAGGCGGGTGTGCACGCGTTTATTGCACTCTAGTGCTCAGAGAAGACTGTTGAAGAGGGGCAGGGGTGGCGAGGGAAGAAGGGCTCGTGTACACTAGTATCAGAACTTCCGTGCTATTGAACATAAATGGATTGAAGGGCGTTCGTATTTACAGCTTTTGTTACAGAATTTTCTAGAAATAATGCTCAAAGTTTCTTCCAGATCTTCTCAAAATTTAACGTCCTGTTTCGTTTGAAAACCCTCGAAGATGGTTTGAAAAGTGGCCAGTTGAAAGTGAAAATAATGTATTTAATGGCTACATTAAATTTATGTTAATAAAGACTCTGGTATACTCTGGTACTGACAAAATAGAACACATGTTTTAATTAATTACGACACGTTATTTGACTCAGTGTTAATATTAGGAAAGGAAAACAACAATATATTCTGCTGTTGGTTTCAATGTGTGTTTACCTGCCAGTGTCGTAAACGTGTAACTGGGGTAAAGAATAGTCGCATCTCCTCATGTCTGTTGTACGCTTTGATTTCAGTTGACCTAGGTTAGTTCTGAACGTGTACGCAGCTCCATCCTCGTCCTCCCCAGCTCGCATGCCTCTGTCGACTGCCCTATATGTATGTATATATATATATATATATATATATATATATATATATATATATATATATATATATATATATATATATATATATATATATATATATATATATATATATATATATATATATATATATATATATATATATATATATATATTAAATAAAAGAAAAAGGCATTTTCACGTCTTTGGATATAAGCATGATTATCCAGTATTTTATAAACCAAACGGACGCCTTTACTTTCTACCAGGGGCGCCGGAACAAGGGGCCCCTCGGGGTACCTGAGTCCGGACTGGGCATTGGTTAGAAAGGAGTGCACGACGTGGGGCCAGCTCTCCTACTCAGTAAAAACAATTGTGCTACAGGAACTCACCATTTAGGTCAGGACTGAGTCATGTGTGACACACAACAATAAAATAGAAAGGATGATGATGATGATGATGATGATGATGATGATGATGATGATGATGATGATGATGTATATCATCAGCTGGCCAGTCTCTGCACTCACGACCTAACGCGATTAGAACCCTACACAAGTCTGAAACTTGTTCGGACACCTTGACCCGCTCCTCTCCTCGTTCAAAATTATCAAGCCTACAAACATGTCTATTTTTTTCTACAGCTTGCGCCATGCAAGATTTTCATCTTTTCAGTCTGTGACCCTTAGCTCTACCCAGGGCTTCATGCAGGAGGTAATTTCTGTCTGCAGCTACTCTGAAATTTGACTTTGCCTGCAGAACTCTGAGCCTATCTGCAATAGTAGGCAGTGCAATTATATATGGCATACAAACTACCTGGGTATCTCTTGTACATCCTAGATTTACTCGCATGGCTTCATTCTGTATGCTGTCGAGTTTTATCAGCTGACTTATAGACAATTTGAGATGAAAACTACACCTTTTTTCTAGAAAAAAAAAGGCTCTAGTTTTACTTATTAATTATAATAACAGAGGCATGTAAAAACTAAAATAGTAGCACATGCGACAGCTAAGTTCATGGCTCACCCTAGTTGTGGTCGTCTCTGTGTGACAGATTGGTTGATCTAGTCGTAGAGCTTGATAAACACAGCCTACTGTTGAGCAACTCATACATGCAATAAATGTATGATTTACTATATCCTTAAACGACTGCAGGATTTTTACAACCGTAGTAGTAGTGTAGAGGAAAAAAACAGGCTCTGTTTAGCCAGTTTCATATGAGGGCTCATGAAAAATAAATGCTTACAAAAGCTGACGCACATTGAACGGAAACTTGCGCATTGCACACCTTCAAAGAGAGTATTATTCTATTCATCATCATCATCAACAACAGCATTTTACTTGAATCTGCATCAATATCCGGGCACATCGGTTCGACCTATTCGTGCTCCATCATCTGATGCAGCAGCTATCTCAGTGCCTCAACGCATCCAGTAGGAGTTGATTGATATGTATTCACTATTTGCCTCCATAGCAGGTTTCTGGATACTTGTCCTTGTTTTAACATCCATTTCCAACAGGCGGCTCGTCGACTGTCACTCCCCTGTGTCTCAACGTCTCTGGAAGCAGCGCATTCGGTATGTTTGCTTTGTCCATACGTCTTCCTCCACTATCCACTGCTAGTCTGTCGGCTCTTTCATTTACTTTCACTCCAGTGTGTCCCAGGGTTTTCAGCCAAGAGAGTTTCTTCAAGCGGAACTTTAAGATGCTGTCAGCCTACCTTAGTCCCTTGTGTCTCAACGTCTCTGGAAGCAGCGCATTTGGTATGTTTGCTATGTCCATACGTCTTCCTCCACTATCCACTGCTAGTCTGTCGGCTCTTTCATTTACTTTCACCCCAGTGTATCCCAGGGTTTTCAGCCAAGAAAGTTTCTTCAAGCGGAACTTTTAGATGCTGTCAGCCTACCTTAGTTCCTTGTGTCTCAACGTCTCTGGAAGCAGCGCATTCGGTATGTTTGCTATGTCCATACGTCTTCCTCCACTATCCATTGCTAGTCTGTCGGCTCTTTCATTTACTTTCACCCCAGTGTGTCTCAGGGTTTTCAGCCAAAAGAGTTTCTTCAAGCGGAACTTTCAGATGCTGTCAGCCCACCTTAGTCCCTTGTGTCTCAATATCTCTGGAAGCAGCGCATTCGGTATGTTTGCTATGTCCATACGTCTTCCTCCACTATCCACTGCTAGTCTGTCGGCTCTTTCATTTACTTTCACCCCAGTGTGTCCCAGGGTTTTCAGCCTAGAGAGTTTCTTCAAGCGGAACTTTAAGATGCTGTCAGCCCACCCTAGTCCCTTGTGTCTCAACGTCTCTGGAAGCAGCGCATTCGGTATGTTTGCTATGTCCATACGTCTTCCTCCACTATCCACCGCTAGTCTGTCGGCTCTTTCATTTACTTTCACCCCAGTGTGTCCCAGGGTTTTCAGCCAAGAGAGTTTCTTCAAGCGGAACTTTTAGATGCTCTCAGCCCACCTTAGTCAGGATTTGCAATTGCACCAGTGTTCTTCAATGTGTATACAAGCACGATTGCAAAACTTAAAGCACCAAGTATTGGAAGAATTCTGGAATTTACAGTTTGCATATAGACAGGGGAGCGATAGGCAAAAGACAGCCCAAGAACTACACGCAACTGTAGACAAAGTGACTGACTGATGTGCAGATATGGCTGCTGTCATCAACTCAGAACAAGCTGTTTTATGGTGCTCTCTGGACAATAGAATTCAAGGGCTAATATTCGAGATCTACAATTAATTATAGAAACATCAAAAAAGAAAGCAAATTGAGGTATCTGAGTATCATTTTCAACAAAAGCCTGTTCTTATGGGATCATATGGGGGCAGTTGCGATGAAATGCCAAAAAGGGACTTAGTGCTCAGAAGATAATGGCAACAATGGACACGGAACAAAGAATGCTGTTTACAATGTTCCTGCATGTGATCCTGTTGGTGATAGATTGTGGACTTTGAATGTTTACCATATCAGAGTCAGCTAAAGAAACTTGAAAACACAGAGAATGAAGCCATGCGGGCAATTCTGGGATGAACAGAAGATACACCGGTACTACTATGCGATATTTACTTGCACTACCTACTATTGCAGATAGACTCAAAGTTCTGCAAGCAGTCATATCTTATGGTAGCTGCAGACAAAAAGCACCTACTGCATGAAGCCCTGGATAGACCCAAGTGTCATATGCTGAAAAGATGATAGTCTTGGATTCGCAAGCTGAAGACACAGACATGTGTGCAAGCTTCAAAAATTTGGGTGAGCAGAGGAATGAGTCAAAGTGTCCGACCACAAATCAGATCTTCGTAGGGTTCTTTTTAATCGTTGTAGGTCGTCAGTGCAGAGATTGGGCAGCTGGTCCTGCAGAATGAGTTCAACAAACGATTAATGACCTTTCTGCCCTACCAGGGGATCTGGCCGACTCTCAACATTTAAGGGAAAGGCGAGAAGAATTTACAATCAGTTACTGGCTGGTGTCATCGGAATGGAAACTCTCCGCTTTCTGATAACGATGGCAACTTATGGAAGTGTCCCGAGTGCGTGATGTCAATTCCAAATTCAACATTCCAGTCTGCTGGTATTTCTTCAGTCTCCTAGACTAAGTCTGAAACTTCACAGGATAATCTATGTAGCTGTTACGTTTGTGTTAACCTTAATAGGGTCTGCTTGCATACCCTTTTAGGCCTGTAGCCTTTCCTTCCTTCAGAAAATTAATAGCTTTCACATTTTCCATTTAGACAGCATCTCACAGTTGATATAATCAAGGGCCATTTTTAGTAATGAAAATGTACGAAACATATCTATGAAAATCGGTCGAGTGCACCGGAAGTCGGGCCCTAGTAACAAAATAAACAATATGGCTACCTCGCAACATTTTGCTGAAGAAGCCGCGTTTATGTTGACACAGTGTTGGCTAATAGAGTAATTTGATCAATAGTAAACCAATGGTGTGTGGGATAAAAAAAAGTTTTATGTATCCGAAATAAATTCTAGTACTTTTCAGTAAAAAAAAAAAACCAGCTTGTTGCACTTAAAATATGTACAGTACTCGGATGAATGAGTTGACAGCAGTCAACACAAACAATGAGAAAGGGTGCTGAATTTATACCTTTCTTCTTCTTTTTCTTCTTCTTCTTCTTTACTATTCCGAACCCTTGAGATTTATTGCTGCAGATATCACACGTCTCCATTCATCTCTCTGGTTGGCCTTCTCTTTCCAGTTGGTGACACCAAGTGTTTGCAGGCCTGTGAATTTAGACCAGTCACAGCAAACAACACTGCTGCCTTGTGATTAAACCAAGACAACACGCATTTATCTTACTTGGAGTCTGTTCATTGTAAACAGTAAAAACACATAGAGGTATCGAACTAAATAAAATAGAATATAGCCTAGCTCCATCTGCTGGGTTCGTCATTAAAAATGCAGTCAGTGCGCTTTCTTGTGGTTGACAGCTTGACTATATTATGTGTATATTTGTTGGCCCAGCACATCCGATTTCAGCAAGCACCTAATTAGTCACTTTTTATGATATGCTTGTTACGACTCAGTGGGTCCATCCATTTTATGATATGCGTGTTACGGCTCAGTGGGGTCATCCATTTTATGATATGCTTGTTGCGGTAGGTCCATCCATTTTGTGATATGCTTGTTACGGCTCAATGTTTCTATCCATTTTGTGATATGCTTGTTACGTCTCAATGTGTCTATCCATTTTGTGATATGCTTGTTTCGGCTCAATGTGTCTATCCATTTTGTGATATGCTTGTTACGGTTCAATGTGTCTATCCATTTTGTGATATGCTTGTTACGGCTCAGTGGGTCTATTCATTTTGCCCCAAAATGGGTCATAGAAACCCACTTGGGGAATTACCTACTTATTCCCAAGCAGTACATATGTACTGTGCATCATCATCATGACCTGCTTACATCCTAATATGCCTGTCTACAGATGTGAAGCTCCAGTACTTCCCACTGGTTTCTAAGCTTGGGAATGGAGAAATCTTTATCTTCTTCTTAGTATTCCCTGGCTGTACACTCTGGCAGAAGGTTTTTTTGAAGAACGGGCCAAAATCATGGCACAAAGGTAGTAACCCACAAGTGCTCCGTTCTTCTTCTGACTCAAGTCTAAGTCCAAAGAAGCACAGCACAGTGCACAGGCTGTGTAGCACTGGCAAGAATCATAAAATACTTTAGGTAGATTTTTTACTCAAAATTTTGCCCGGGCAGCGCCGTTAGGCTACTCTTTTTTATTTCCAACTGACAAGGGATTTTTACGTGCTTAACAATGCATACGGGCGTCTGATCTCACTACCCAGAGACCATGGGGAATTCCAGGTCTCCTTACAGGGGATTGAACCCTTAACCTCTAGCACTCGAAGCAAACACTATGCTTCGAGACCACGCAGCCCCCTCTGCCTCTGGCAGAAAGTTTTTGTTTTTCGTCCACATCTGGACTTTAGTCTTGTTAAAAAAAAAAAAATAGTTTTGGGAGCACATAAATTTTATGGATCTGGCTTATTTGTAAGCAGACTATTGGTTTACCCCTAATTAGTCACCTCCTGTGACATTCTTGTTGGGGACAGGAGGAAAGGAATGAAACTGAATCTCGTGAAGATAATACTTTGAGGATCTAAATGCCAGATCACTGGACTTGAAGGTTAGCATCCATTTTTCCAGAGAAGTTATTAAACATCAACCAGTTCTCTACATTTCAAACATAGAAATTTAGATTTTTAAAAAAAAACTTCTATTCTTCAGTAATAAATTAATGTATAATATTATATTAATACAGTCCAAGCCACCTAAGGTGATCTTGGATGTAGTGAATTTCTTTTGTGGCGAACAATTTGTTTATCCCGGGCAATTTTTCTTGCTTGAATTCTCATTTGGATAAGATGAATTTCCTATAAGAAGAACCATTTATTTAGTCCCCACTGAGTTCTGCTTGGCAGGTCTGCATAGTGTTATAGTTGTTTTCATGGATTTATGGTGGTTAATGTGCTTGCCTAGATAGTGACCTAGATTCAACTCACAGCAGTGGGAGAATGTGTTCTCAGACAGTTCAGTTCTGTGTTTGACCCACTATCCTGAAATAAGTGCCAGAAAATATTTTATTACTCAGTCACTGAGTTGTCTCAAGCTGCTTGCTTTGGACATCAGTCATTGCTTTCTGATACCAGAAAATTGGAATGTCAAGCATTATTTCTGACTCATCCTGTAAATCAACCACTGTCATGGGAAATACAAACCATGTACTTGTTTTCAGCTGTCTCATTTTTAATTACATCTCCTCAGCAGCAATGTCTCGCAGTGTCCACTGGAGAATGACAGTTAGTGATTCCTGTAACTGGCATCAGTCTCAAGCACTTGATTCAACCATCTACATCTTGCGACAAACAGGTCCAACTGGCTTTTTGCTAAAAGAAGAAGGGGAAACTAAAAATGTGAAGGTGCAAAATCATTTTGTATTTTTGATCTTTCTCCTGTTTAATTTCTATAAAATTGTGATTAAATGTTTCTTCTTACACCAGCCATGCAAAGATCATATTAAGAGCCATTATTATGTAATCATGTACTTACACATGTTACAGTGATCACATGTTCAAGCCCCAGCCATAGTAGACATGGATTTTCCTTAACCAATAAGTCTGTGTGATAACTTCTTTCTGGCAGAATGAAAACAATTAATATTTCTTCCAGTCTCAAACAATGCACAGTCTATACTGGATACTACTGTGCACCCATTAACATGTTTTGTATATTTGTACATCTTAAGTTTAGTCAAGCAAACTAAATCAACCCAACGACACAAGTCACCCATAATGTGTTGTGTATTTGGACCCTATGGATGCAGTATACCCATGCTTTAATTGTCATCATTATTACTTCAGACAGACATCAGCTATGAAGTTCTGGGACTGAAAGAGTTAAGTTGAAAATACCATATTAGGAGCCGTAATGAGAGCAAGTTATATTAGACTCATCTAAATGGGATAGTCTAGTTCAGGTGTGACCTTCTTGGAAGTTTGAAAACATGTTGACTGGTCCAGCAAATTGACAGTGGCTTACTTAGTGCTCTTAGAAAATGAAGAGATCTCACAAACTGACAAGATGAACAGAAGGGTCTGTTCCAGAAATCTTGTTCCTGCCCTGACAGTGTGAGGCATTCCAGAAGTAGGGAAAGAAGAAGAAGAATGTAATTGTGTACTAACATAAATGTAAGTAAAGGATCCCTTTTACACCAGTGGTGCATCAACCAGTGGCATATCAAGCATAAGATGTTAGGCTCACATTATTAAAGACTAGTCAGGTGGGTGATGTGATCAACATCTATCCACCTTCTTTTACTTTCCAAGGAAATGCATGATACTCATTTTTTAGGTTGGGTTGATCTGAAGCCAATGTTGGTTTATAAAACAAATTGCTTTCTGTGAAGATTTAAACTCAAGCTAACATTTCATTTTTTTTTTTTTTGTGTTTTATTAATTAATAAATAAATATCACAAAGAAATTGCAGTTTCATTATCTGTTCAGAGTCAGTCTTCTAAATCACGATAACATTCTCCTCTGGATTTTAAAAACTCAATAATTTCTGGAAGAAGGTTCCTGAATCTTCTAAACAAATATAACATTTAACCAGATTGTGACTGGTACCATCAGTACTGGAACTCTGTGCTGGCTGCTGAAGATGAAGACAGAGCATGCATTGGAATGCCCCGAGTGTTGTGATGTCAATTCTTGACTCAACTCAACTCTGAACAAATACAGCTGAGCTAATGCACATAGGTGTGCAAAAAGAGCTCAACAGGTCTTCAAGCAAAGCTGGAAACTAACATCTGTAAGCTCCTGGTATTAATCAAATTGACAATGTTGAATGCTGTGATCAAAACATCATCCAAGCTTAGAGTTTTAACAAAGCACTTTGTGATGAATGATACAATGTGACAATGTGAATTTAGGTATATCTTCAGCATCTTTGCAGAGTGTAACAAACAAACATTAGTCTGCATTTATAAACACAGTCTAGTTAGTTAGTAACTATTTAATATTACATACAAAAAAATTTTTAATCGTTGAATATATTGATTGTAATTTTTCTTGGCATTTTTCAGGTGTTTCTTGGAGATCCACATTCTTGCACCTGCCAGGTTTTTAAGAAAGAAAAAGACTTGTGCAAACATATCTGCTGGCTGTTACTGCGCAAGTTCAAGCTGTCTGCAAATAATCCATGTATGGTGCTAAAATTACTCTAATGATAAAAATTACTCTAATAATAAAAATTACTCAAATGATAAAAATTACTCTAATGATAAAAATTACTCTAATGATAAAAATTACTCTAATGATAAAAATTACTCTAATGATAAAAATTACTCTAATGATAAAAATTACTCTAATGATAAAAATTACTCTAATAATTACACCTTCTCCTGTTTTATCTCTGATTTATCAGTATTTATTGCTAAGTGTTACTAAAATTTCAATGTAATTATGAAAATGTAATTATGTAGATTTTTTTTGTTTGATTTTTTTTTTGTGTGTTAATATTTTAGTTCTCATGTTTCATTTGCAAGACATATTGCAGTTAATAAAGCAGTTTTTTTAACATTTTGACCCTGTACATTTGTTTCATTTTCATCTTGAATTTCGTTAAACATTTACTTTCCTAATTCTGCGTTTGCTTTTGGTTCTTTAGTGTCCTGGCAACTTGGACTTGTTGAGCGAGAAATAAATGAAATCCTCCAAGGTCGTGTCACATCAGAACAGAATCGGGTGAAAATTCAGAAGAAAACTCTGAAAGTTATAGATACATCTGATGGACATAACATTGTAGAACAAAGAGAGATTGCTGAGGGAGATGTTTGTCCAATATGCCAAGAAGATCTACTGACCAAAAAGCAGCTTGTTACATATTGCAAGTATGCTTCTTTTTTCGGAGAATATATTATCTTTGATAATACACTAACTGTCCTGAACAAAGTACTAATTAAACAAGAGCTGAATTAAAACACTGGAAAGCACTTTGTAGAAGTTGTTGAAATTAAATTTAAACAAACATACTTGTAGAACATGAGTAAAAACCCTAGGCCATAAGTCCTTGCAAAACAAACCATCACTGTTCATTCACTGTTTTCTCTCCTGTTTTGGACTCATTGATGTCCAAAAATACACTGGCTCACAAACATGTGTCTTTGAAAACAATGCTACAAAACCTGTTGTACACTTATAACTGGGTCCTTGGCAGTTATTATCAATATTTCTCAAAGTATCCATAAACACCAGTGTCCTTTCTTTATCTTTTAGTTTACTAGAAAGAGGGAAAGCAAAGATGCTAGTAATGGAGGCAGAAGTATGTTAAGAGTCTTGGATATGAGGTGGTCACAAAATGTTATAATTTATGAGCATTAAATAAAATCATCACTTCTTTGTATGAAATGAATGTAATGTTATTTTGTGACAATTTGTTGGCAGATTTGGTTGTGGGAACAGTATTCATATCAAATGTATGAGAGTATGGGCTGAGCATCAACTCAAGACTTCAGAAGATGGTAAAATAAACTGCCCCATGTGTCGTGAAGACTTTGGGTCTTTTGACCTATTGAAGACAGAAATGAGAAATGCAGGTTTCATGGCACCACCAGCACCTGGCACCCGGCTGGACAGACATGTTGGCGTAGCTTGCTCACACTGCAGTGTAACACCCATTGAAGGAAAATGTTATCGGTAAAATACAGCATATTTATTTTTTTGTGCATTGTGTTTTCTGTATCAAATTTTATTTTTATATATGAAATTAGTTTAGTTAAATATGTTTTCTGTTAATTATTATTTGTTTTTCTTGTGTGTCAAATTATTTCTGCCAAAACATTGTTCAGTGTGTTATTTAGTTATTGGTAAATTTCAAAAATCTTTTTCTATCACACTGTAGAACTATGTCTCTTCTCTTCCTCTTCAGACTGCGTTTAGCTCAGTGCAGAAAATATGTAGTCGTAATAAAGGTTTCAGCTTCACTGCAAACAGGTCACCCCATACCTGCTCCGTTCCTGTGCCAGTGAAAATCAAATGAAATGTCCCATTTGACAAACTTGTGAACAAATAATTTGAAACAACCAGATATATGCACACTCACTAAATGCAAAAGGCAGTTGCTAGAGGTGTCAAAGCCAACAGTCACCACCAGGAATGCAGTTTTTCATTGATGGAAATAGTCAGTAATCATAAGTTTGCTATACACAGGTAGAATTATTACATAAGGTATTTCACCATCCCATGCATAAACTGACTACCAGCCATAATGGATAAAATGATTCATCCACTGCACAACTGTAAGGCATTCCACGTGAAAAACACAACTCACAGTTAGTTCACCAAGCACTCAAATCAGTAGCTTAGGCAGCAAAAGACTTCCATTCATATGCATTAGCAAAGTGCTGTCAGAGGCAAAAATTACTCTGAAGCTTAAAATTCTAACCTGCCTAGTCCTCCATTTTGGGCATGAAATGTGGCAGGAAATAAGTAGTAGTAAACAGGGCTCCTGGATTAAACCAGCCTAAGATGAAAGAGAAAATATCGTAGGAAAAAAAAAGCAGCCAATGTGGTGTTGACCGCATCTCTCATTCAGTGCCGGTCATTATGATGTTGACCGTATCATTCATTGGGTGCCAGTCATTATGTAGATGACCACATCACTCATTAAGTGCCAATCAGTTGATACAAAATGTGAGCCTAACACCAAAGGCCTGATGCACTAAGAGGGTCCTTTACTGGTGGGGATCCCACTCTGTGTAAATAAGGATCCGCACTTCATAGCAATATATGTTTTTCTGGTTTGGGTTTCTAATTAAAAGTTTTTTAACTGGATGGAATTGAAACACTTATCAGCCTGTCCAGGATTTTTTGATGATATTCTGTCATGATAATTCAACAGAGAAAGACGATGTGAGAATATTCTTGACAGCCATTTGTCATGGCATGGTGAGGTGTCACCACATGAACTGATACACTCAGCTGCGGATCACAGATTGTGGAGAGGCATAATCGCCAACACCAGTCAGCAAGACATTTGATAGTGATGATGGGCACAGACTTGTCAAAATTATTTCTAACTTTTTTTTTTTTATATTATTTTTATTTTGCTCTTTCCATTATAAACATCTGTATGTGTTGTTGTGTTGTGTATGTGTTATGTCATCTCTCCTCTTCAACCTTGTGATTGATTGGATACTAAAGAACACAGTAGACAGGCCATTGAGAGGCATACGATGGACTCCATTCACCATGCTTGAGGACCTTGATTTTGCAGATGATATAGCACTCCTATCACATAAACATGAACATATACAAGAAAAAAGTAACAGACTAAACAGCACAGCAGAAATGGTGGGACTGAGAATAAATACAAAGAAAACTAAGATCATGACAAGCAGTCCAAACCAACAACCAGTGACCATGAATAACCAAACTCTTGAAAATGTAGAACATTTCACATATCTTGGCAGTGTGGTGTCCCTGCCGGGAGGGACCAAAGAGGACATACAGTCACGTCTGAACAAAGCTAGAGCTGCTTTTGGATGGATGAGGCAAATCTGGAAATCCAACAATTACTGCAGAGGAACGAAACTCTGACTCTACAAGAGCATTATTTTGCCAGTTCTTCTTTATGGAGTGGAATGATGGAGAATGACCAAATAGGATGCACACAAGCTGTCCACCTTCCACCACACATGTCTACGTAGAATTATCAAAATTTCCTGGCCAGATACAATCTCAAACACTAAACTACTTCAAGTCCCAAACCAAGAAACTTTAGACAGGATGATAACCAAGAGAAGATGGAAATGGCTTGGCCACGTTATGAGAATGAATCCTGACATACCCGCCAAAACAGCTCTCACATGGACACCAGAGAGAAGGAGAAAACAGGGGCACCCAAAAACAACATGGAGACGAACGATGGAAAGTGACCTGAGTGCTGCATTTTTTATATGGAAAACTGCACTTAAGATTGCACAGGACAGGAAAGCATGGAAAGTCCTCTCTGAAGCCGCATGTGCCACTAGGCATAACGAGAACTGATATGTGTTGCTTTATTTCACTAACAAAGTATGTAATTTAGATGTAGAACAACTAGTAACTGTGGCTAATATAGCTTCAACATCGTCAACATGCATGGGCTTTTGATTTGGGTTAAATGTTGAAATAAGAATCAATATCATAGCACTCGGGGCACTCCTGTAAGCGCTCCACCCTATATTCAGCAGCAGACCAAGAGTTATAATTCTGATGGTACATCCATCTCACCCTTGCCTTGAGTGTTCAGCGCCAGTCAGATCCCCTGGTAACATCCATTTCCCTGGAAATGTGGTTATACTTAAGAATAAGTCATATTTCATGGAAACAAAAACAGTTCAATTTAGAGGTTCTGGAAAGACTACAAATGAAAAGAGAATTACTGAAAGTAATAAAAAAGAAATGATTTAAATACTTTGGCCACATTAAAAGACATAACACACTTTTAAAAAACATACTGGCGGGAAAGGTTGAAGGCAAGAGAGCAAGAGGTGGACAAGGATGCAAGTGGGAAGGACAACATCAAGAGATGGATGGTAGCAGTCTGAGAGAGTGTACAACCAGGACAAGAGACAGGGCATATTGGAGATCCATTGCAGCCAACCACTATGGAGATGGCACATGATTGAATGATTGATTTATTAGCTTGAGTGAAGTTTTGCTCTTCATCTTGATGAGTGATCTGTTTATTTTCAGATGTACTATGTGTCCCGATTTCTTCATGTGTCAGAAATGCTTCAACACACCTGTTCATGCTCATCACACATTCCAGTTTAAACAGGTATGTTTGTGGGAGTAATGAATCACAGTACAAGAATATACTTCATTTATGATTTAACTCAAAACTAATTATGAATGTCACTGAACACTGAAACTCATGTGCACCAGTATAACTTCACGTCACCTAGATTATTTGTTTCATTTCAGTTACAAAAGTCTGCACTTAAGTCTTCTTCTTCTTCATATTATCTTTTCTTCTCTTCTACTGTGCATTCACCGGCTGTAAACTCTGACAGAATGTTATGGTTGTTCATCCACCTCTGGATTTAGTCTTGTTTCTGGACTTTAGTCTTGTGTCAGAACTCAAGTTTTGCTTGCACATCTGTTTTACAGATCTGGCTATTTGTGTGCAGGTTTTTGGTTCCTTACCTCTCAGGCAAAAGCACTCCAGCTTTGATAGAAGTACCCTTAATTAGTTGATTTTTACAACATGCTTGTTGACTGGGGAAATGGCTCTATTTTTGTTTTTAATCCCTGACACTGGGAACCGTGAACCCACATGGGGAATTCTTTCATGATTAGCTTCCCAGCATGAAGAAGCAAACTAAGTTTGGGGAAAAGCTCCATTATCTGCCTTACCCATCAGCATTTCGGAGATGCAGTAGTGTAGTGGCTAGATGTGCATCTGTCCTATGTTCAAGTCCACCCTAGGCGGATGTGGAAAAAAAATTACTGTCTCCCAGGTTGGCCCAACTTAAAATGGGTAATGCTCTGAGAATGCCCTGGGAAGAAAAGGTAAGTCTTTACTGCCTGTATATACCATTTGGTGGTGTAGGGTAGCAGGGGTCATGAGCCTGAGGATGTAAAGTGCTTGGTTCATGCGGTCACCACAAATTGTTCGGGTTGGCATTTTTATTTTGCCGTGATAGAACCCAGGTCTCCTGCTTGAGAATCCAGCATTTTAATTTGAACAGCCATTCCTCAGAAGAAAAGGTTGCAGTTGGAATGTAGACCACATCACCCATCAGATGCTTATTGATCCATAAAAATATGAGTCAAGCATCATATGTCTGGTGAAAAAAGGTCTTTCTCTTACTTAGCACTTACACAAGTATTCATATGCCATTTATCCATACACCTAATGTATAGCCATACCATTTTACATTCATTTTTATGTTTGAAGTCTAATACTGGCAAATTAAAGACATTTTCTAAACTAATCAGATTTCTTTTCCTGTCTTTTTTTTTTTTTTTAACCTACCTGTGGATATTAAACTGTATAAAATATCTTTTTCTTCTTTTTTGCATTCGGTTTCATATGCTCAGTTCAGACCATCAGGTGGGTTGCCTCTGTGAACTCGCATCTCAGCAGCAGGTCCTTCATAGTTCCCCATAGCTTGCTCTGCACACTATGCTCTTGAGGCCAGGTGTCTTTTCCAAGTTGTATGTAGAGTGGGCAGGTCTGCAGAATGTACTCAGATGTTTGTGGTCCTATTTTACAGGCACACTGTGGGGATTGCACAATCTTTATTTTATGCCTGTGGTAGTTGAGCCTGCAATGTCCTGTTCATAGATGAAAAATTGCTGTATGTTCCTTTCTGTTGAGTCTGTTGATAAGGTCTTGTGGATGTTTACTGTTAGTTTGTTCTCTCCAAAATTTCTTGTATTTTCCCTTGATAAGTGTTCTGATTTATGGTAATGACAATGAATGGGTTTGTTGTTTCTCCTTTGTTCCATTTTTTGTAAGTTTGTCTGCTAACTCATTTTCTGGTATGCCGCAGTGAACCGAGATCCACTGGAGAACAATTTGATTGTTTTCTGCGAGTCTGTTTAGCTGGCGGGACAGTTCTGTCTCCATTTTGTCTCGTGGATCCCTTTAAGTCGCCGGTTGGACTGACATGCAGTCACAAGGAAAAATAATTTTGCTGTTTTTATTAGTTTTTATTTCCCCAAGCACTTTAACTGAATCAATAATTGCTTGCTGCTTTGTTCTGAAGTTTGTTGAGAGTCTTCCCGAGGCACATGACGTTTCTAATGTGTTCCCATCTTGCAGCATGATGACAGATCCAGCTCCTGTTTGTATAAAATATAAACCTACACCCTTTAAAATACAAGAGTCTTTTAAAAGTCTTTATGCACATATAGCCATAACTAGCTTGTTGCCGTCTCATAATGGAGGTTAGCTGCAGGTAGTATAATTCTTTTTTTGTGAACCGGGCAAAGTATATGACGCTGGAGATGTTTAAGTAGCACACTTGACAATAGACATAGATAGACCTTTGAAAAGAACTTGTAGGTAAAGTGTGTTGTCATAGCTTGCTCTAAAGCAGGATAGGACAGTCAAGCCACAGTAAATTGTAAAAAAAAATTTTAAAGAGAGAGAGTGTGAGAATACTTTATGATGTAGCAATACTTAATTATATATGTCATTTTTTCTGGTTGAAATGCTTTCGATTATGAAGTTATTTAATAGACTATTATTGCAAATGCTCCTCTAAATTGTTACAAATATAATCACACCAGAGCAGTGTTGAAAAGCCTTGTTTAAATTTTCCATATGTTGATATTTATTAATTAAACAGCACTTTTGTCTTCTTGTTACCTGTGGAGTTCAGAAAAGAAATCAGAAGTGGCATTCAGCGACAAGAACTTTGGGAGATAGCCTACCGGATGCCATTGCCAATGATCTAATGCACAGGGACCTTTCTGAAAATGATTATGACTTGCTGTTGCAGTTAGAAAGGTTAGAATCCACCTCAAAATATGTTTTTATGTTTAATCTTTGTGGTTTTGTGCTGTCAGTAATTGTTAATAAGTTTCAGCAATGATCAGGCTGTTTCTGTTTTTTAATAATTATATCTTTGTCCTTATATATTATTTATAAGTATTATTCATATATATTATATATACATAAAAATGCAGTTATAAATATCATTTCTTTTCTCCCCAAATTTGTTATTGATGTGTATGTAGGCTGTATAAAGGATCCTTTTCCACACTTATTTCTGCGTATTGGGCATATAGTACTAGACCTATATTTTATAGACCAGTCAACATTCATTGGGTGAAGTGGTCAACATCACATCAACCAGTTTTACTTCCCAGGACTTTACCCTATACCCATTAAAGCTGGGTTGACATAGAAGCCAAGGTCATTTTGTTTTTGAGTTTGGTTCTGTTCTGTTTTGAACCCATGACCTTCATTTCAGTAGGCGGGCATCTAGCTGCTACTACATGGTGGCTCCCAGGCTGTATTAAGTGCACTGCATTTTTCTCAGCCTTGTTATCTCATTCTGTAACTTACACCTTCCTAAATATTAACTGAAACTCTGAGCTAGCCCTTTTCATTGTAATGTCTTTTGTTTTAAATTGATCTCCTGCTTTGAAACCTGTAATATTTTAAGCACTTATCTAAGTATTCACCTACACATACAAAGAAGTAGGGATTTCAGTATTTGGATGCAGTTGCGGTTTAATAAATATTTTGCATAACTGTTATTTAATGATTTTTAACATATTAAGATTATTTGCATTAAAGGAATAGGCAAGAAGAACTCAGCAATTTGTCAGAAGAACACCTCCGTGCCATTCCTATAGAAAGAGTGAAGGAAGCGGGACCTTTGCTGGCCCTGGGCTGTCAGTGCAGGGTGTGCCTAAGAGGTTTTACTGTAGGCCAGTTTGTCCGCAAATTGCCATGTAAACATAAGGTTTGTAAAGGTTTATTCTGAATAAGTTTTACTTATTTTATAGCTTGTGCATTGGCATTTAAATAATATTAAAATGTGCATGTGGCAATTTAAGTAGAACAAATACCAGTATTAAATATGTTATGGATACAGGCTCCATGAATTATAATTGCATTAATGGCAAAACCCCAAGTTTATATAGATTTTTTTTTTCGACCTTGACCCAAGGTCGACCCAGCCTAAAATGGCAACAGGATACCTGGAAAGTAAAGGCAGTGATGTTGACCAGATCACCCACTAATTACGAATTGGTCGACAAAATATAAGCCTGGCATCATGTGCCCTGTGCACTATGGGTGTGAGAGGGGTCCTTTACTTAGTTTGTTTTAATAGCAAAGTCACCTTTGTTGGCACAGGTTGTTTTTTTAATATTTTTTATTTGGTTGCATTTTCAGTTTCACAAAGATTGCATAGACAATTGGCTGCTGCACTCCCATCCTATATGTCCAATAGATGGCATCTTAGCTGTTCCCAGCCGGTCAGCTGTGTCAGGTTCACACAGGTAAGAATACAATTGAACATTCCCTAACTCATCCTTGATTCACTCATGGCTTACTGTGGTCGGCAAGGAAAACACAGTAGCATTGCAGTCTATTATGCATGTCACAAAAGGCAACTAGGGATGGTTGACATAAGAACTGGCCATTTCATTTTCCTACCATAAAAAACTAGCAGTAACATCCACTCTGTCTTAAATATGGTTTGGTGGTTGAGAGCCCATGCTTCACTAGGAGATGAAAGAGTGGGTTAGTTTAGTTGATAAAGAATTGCATTGCACACTGAGACCATACGCACTCGAGTTCACCTGTGTAATATTTTACTATGCTGGCAAGTGATTCTTTACTGGTGTCATAACTTACTACATTGGTAAAATAATCCATTATCTTCTTCTTCTTTGCGTTCACTCTGGCGGAAAGTTCTGGTTGCTCGTCCACTACTGAACTGCAGTCCTGCTCCAGAACCTGAGCGTTGCATGTGCATCAGTTTTACAGATCTCATTCTCTTGAATACAGACTGTTGGTTCCTTGCCTCTCCGGCAGATGCACTCCGACTTCAAAGGAAGCTCCCCAGTTAGTCGACTCTTACGACATGCTTTTGGGGAGGCAGTGGGTCTATTCTTATTTTCCCCACAATGGGGCCCCTGGAACCCACACGGGGGGCAAATCCATTATTTACACGATACCTCACTGTGTTGGAAAGTGATCCTCAGCTTGGGCCATACCTTATTGTGTTTGTTGGAAAGTGATCCTCAGCTTGGGCCATACCTTATTGTGTTTGTTGGAAAGTGATCCTCAGCTTGGGCCATACCTTATTGTGTTTGTTGGAAAGTGATCCTCAGCTTGGGCCATACCTTATTGTGTTTGTTGGAAAGTGATCCTCAGCTTGGGCCATACCTTATTGTGTTTGTTGGAAAGTGATCCTCAGCTTGGGCCATACCTTATTGTGTTTGTTGGTAAGTGACCATTTACTTGTGTCCTACTTTATTGTTTAGGTAAATTGTCTTTTACCCACACATTATTGTGCAGGTAAGCATATTCACTAACCATATTACAAAATGACATCTTCTTCTTTGCGTTCACCAGCTGTAAACTCTGGCGGAAAGTTCTGGTTGTTTATTTACTTCTGGACTGCAGTCCTGTTCCAGAACTTGAGTGTTGTGTGTGCATCAGATCTGACTAATTTGTATGCAGACTGTTGGTTCCCTGCCTCTCAGGCTGATGCACTCTGACTTTAAAGGAAGCTCCCAATTAGTCAACTCCTATGTCATGCTTTTGGGTAGGCAGTGGGTCTATTTTTGTTTGCCCTCTTACAGGGTCTTGAAACCCACACGGGGAAGTCCATGACACTGGGGTCTGAACATGTTCTAGGTCTTGGGATGATGAGATGAGGTGCCAATTATGTTTCTCACTGCCTTTCTTGAAAACACAGTTTTCAGAAAATTTAGAAAATTATCTGGCACTCTTTTTATGAGATTGAAATGGCCATAGAGCTGAACCAATCCTAAAATGGAAACTCGCTTTTACTGGGAATTGAATCTGGACCATTGCCTTTGTAAGCAAGTACCATAGCCACGGCCACAGTGGCTTTCCATGCTGTATGTTACAATTACATGTTATATTCCTGACCACATGTTACATTAATCTCTTTTAAAGAGCTTGCTAAAAAATGTTTTTTTTTTTTTTTTTTTTAGAAATGCTTCTCAGGCAAGAACCATGAGCATTGACCAGCCCCAGGTTTCTAATCCAAATATTGGAGACTTGACATTAACAGCATTTGGTATTCCTGTGGCCACTTCAAGACTTAGGGCTGCCAGTACAGTGGCAACAGTAAGCATTGATCAGTGCTCCACTCGAAGAACCTACCCCAGATCTTCTTCATTTGTTAGGCTGGAACTCTCAGGATTGCCTATTGGAAATGATTCCACATCTAACCAGGGGTAAGACTTGTTAATATTACAGAACTTTTCACCATAAATTATTAAGATATGTCTTAGAAATAATTGAATGTCACTATGTGATAAAGCAGGAGATTTTATGGTCAAATTGTTCTGAAAACTAATCCACCTTTGAGAGGACATATTTGTATTACCACCTGTGTCTAGGAAACTCTTAGAGTGAGAGACACAAATAGACACCCAAAAAGGTTAAGTTTCAATAAAATAATTTGTTAACAAACCAAACAGTACTCAGCAATAGACAAAAACAATCATGCTGTACATGATTTTAAAGGATATGCTTCAAACTATACATACATAGGAAAAACAAAAAAGTTTGGTAAAAAAACTAGTCACATTTCTACATATAGAATTATTAGCCCTAAAAAAGGTCATTATCACATGACTTTCCCAAGAAATTCATCAAGGAAAATACTTTGGCCATATCAAGTGCCGGAATAACTAACAAGGATTGGTCGAAAGGAACTAATGAAAAAAAGAGGTCAATATAAGAATAGGACGAGCACTGTTCTTCAGTCATTTAATGGGGGGGGGGGGGGGGGGGGGGGGGGGTGGAGAATATAGTGACAACTGGGAAGATCAATTGTAGAAGAGGCAGAGGCAGATTGAGGGAAACAATTACAGATAGATTGCAATGGTGGCATGGAGGGATATCATCGGTGGAACTGATCCAGAGGACAAGGAAGCAAGATATGTTGAGATGTGTGAACGCGTACACCAGTCAGCAGGGCATGTGATGATGATCATTTAAAAAAATGCCACTGTGGATTGGAAAGAACAGTAAAGATCATGGTACTGGGTAAAAGGGGCTGAAGTTACCCAGCACAAAGATGGGCACAAGGCTCAGGAAATACCTTGGGCAGGAAAGTAAATGAGGCGAGAGAACTGGTGAGAAACTAAGTGTTTTTAGGCATGCTGTGATGTTAGCGAAGTTTTGTAAAGGACTTGCTACATGATGATGATGGTGAAATATGTGACACCTGTTTTATAACAGTTCAGTAACAGTGTTCCCTTTTCTGAATATCTGAACATCTGGAAGAAAATATCTAAGAGAACATTCATTGATAAGGAGGAAAGGACATTGCCACGGCACAAGCTGATCAAAGACTAACTTTGCTCTTTTGCGCCAATGCCAGTGGTGATCTGAAGATAAAACCTCTCTTGGTTATCACTCTGAAAATCCTAGTCTTAAAACAACAGAATGTTAACAGACACACACTTCGCTTGATGTGGAAAAGTAACAACAGAGCTTGCAAAATCTGGCAATTCTTCTTGAGTGGTTGATAGAAGCCTTCTCCTACAATGAAAAAGGTCTACCTGAGACAGTTCTTCTTTCAGTGGACAGTGCGCTAGGTAAACATTTTTAATCTAAGAATGGATTCATGATTTCACCGAAGGTGCAACAGGACAATTGTTTCGAGAAAACCCAAGAAGCAAATTAAGTTAATATATCAATGTACCAATGTAATAATTTGGTAAAAATATCAGATAACAGTGTGAATCATATTTGCTAATGTCTACTCCCAACCTGCAGAGGAATTACTATAACCTACAGTGCCCGGTCCAGTTTCCATTGGCACAAGAATGGAACTATAGGATAACCTGTTTGCTATGAAGTTGGAACTGTGATTACCTGTATTAGTTGGAGTGTAGTGTTAGTGAGAGTGTAGTGTTACAGTGTTAGTAGGAGTGTGGTGTTACAGTATTAGTGGGAATGTAATGTTACAGTGTTAGTGGGACTATGGTGTTACAGTGTTAGAGGGACTGTAGTGTTACAGTGTTAGAGGGACTGTAGTGTTACAGTGTTAGAGGGACTGTAGTGTTACAGTGTTAGTGAGACTGTAGTGTTTCAGTGTTAGTGAGACTGTAGTGTTTCAGTGTTAGTGAGACTGTAGTGAAGCAGTGTTAGTGAGACTGTAGTGTTGCAGTGTTAGTGGGACTGTAGTGTTACAGTGTTAGTGAGACTGTAGTGTTAGTGGGACTGTAGTGTTACAGTGTTAGTGGGACTGTAGTGTTAGTGGGACTGTAGTGTTACAGTGTTAGTGAGATTGCAGTGTTAGTGGGACTGTAGTGTTAGTGGGACTGTAGTGTTAGTGGGACTGTAGTGTTACAGTGCTAGTGAGACTGCAGTGTTAGTGGGACTGTAGTGTTACAGTGTTAGTGAGACTGTAGTGTTAGTGGGACTGTAGTGTTACAGTGTTAGTGGGACTGTAGTGTTACAGTGTTAGTGAGACTGTAGTGTTGCAGTGTTAGTGAGAGTACTGTAGTGTTGCAGTGTTAGTGAGACATGTAGTGTTACAGGTTAGTGGGACTGTAGTGTTACAGTGTTAGTTAGTTGGGACTGTAGTGTTACAGAGTTAGTGGGACTGTAGTGTTACATGTTAGTGGGGACTGTAGTGTTTCAGTGTTAGTGGGACTGTAGTGTTACAGTGTTAGTGGGACTGTAGTGTTACAGTGTTAGTGGGACTGTAGTTTTACAGTGTTAGTGGGACTGTAGTGTTTCAGAGTTAGTGGGACTTGTAGTGTTTCAGTGTTAGACTGTAGTGTTGCAGTGTTAGTGGGGGACTGTAGTGTTGCCAGTGTTAGTGGGACTGTAGTGTTACAGTGTTAGTGGGGACTGTAGTGTTACAGTGTTAGTGGGACTGTATTGTTGCAGTGTTAGTGGGGGACTGTAGTGTTCAGAGTTAGGGGGGACTGCAGTGTTTGCAGTGTTAGTGAGACTGTAGTGTTGCAGTGTTAGTGGGGACTGTAGTGTTTTGCAGTGTTAGTGGGACTGTAGTGTTCAGTGTTAGTGAGACTGTAGTGTTGCAGTGTTTAGTGAGACGTAGTGTTGCAAGTGTTAGTGGGACTGTAGTGTTTCAGTGTTAGTGAGACTGTAGTGTTCAGTGTTAGTGAGACTGTAGTGTTTCAGTGTTAGTGGGACTGTAGGGTTGCAGTGTTAGTGGGACTGTAGTGTTTCAGTGTTAGTGAGACTGTAGTGTTTCAGTGTTAGTGAGACTGTAGTGTTTCAGTGTTAGTGAGGACTGTAGTGTTTCAGTGTTAGTGAGACTGTAGTGTTTCAGTGGTAGTGAGACTGTAGTGTTTCAGTGTTATGAGACTGTAGTGTTGCAGTGTTAGTGGGGACTGTAGTGTTTCAGTGTTAGTGAGACTGTAGTGTTTCAGTGTTAGTGAGACTGTAGTGTTTCAGTGTTAGTGAGACTGTTAGTGTTTCAGTGTTTAGTGGGACTGTAGTGTTCAGTGTTAGTGAGACTGTAGTGTTTCAGTTCGTTCTAGTGAGACTGTTAGTGTGTTGCAGTGTTAGTGCTGGGACTGTAGTGTTTCAGCGTTAGTGAGACTGGTAGTGTTTCAGTGTTAGTGAGACTGTAGTGTTTCAGTGTTAGTGAGACTGTAGTGTTGCAGTGTTAGTGGGACTGTAGTGTTCAGTGTTAGTGGGACTGTAGTGTTTCAGTGTAGTGAGACTGTAGTTGTTTCAGTGTTAGTGAGACTGTAGTGTTGTCGCGTGCGAAA